>JAJLRJ010000004.1:51535029-51816529 GCA_024195265.1 Dendrophyllia cribrosa
TCACAATATCCAATCTCCAGTCTAAAGTCGCAATATCTCCGATGCTAAAATTGTAGGCTTTTGATTAATTAACGGAATATTTATTTTGCAAACTCTAATGCATTAAAGAGCCCCACCGTCAGATCTGGTCAAAGGATGTTGCTACACTATCATCTCCGCCCGCCGCCATTTTGAGCTGTCGAAAGTTAGTGGGGCAAATGCCCCACCTGCCCCACCGGTAGCGCCGCCCCTGCAATTACAAGCTTGTTGTACAACACATAAGTCGTGATGAAGAAACACTATATATCACAAGTTATGCTAACCGCAGACTTACGCGCTCACATTCACGGACTGAGAAATGAACTGATCCTATTAAAGCAGCGAATAATTCCTACTTAAGCGGCTACTTCTGATCCTGCAACTCTTTCAAATTGAGCCAAAGAAACTCCATTGTTCAAGTACCAAGAGCTAGCAAACGTAACAAACGACGGCGTAACTAAATATTCTAAACGGCTTTGGAAAGCGTAAATTCCTCCTTTCAGTATCACAGCTAGAGATTTTTTCCTAAGATCAAAAAAAGAACAACAGGCCTGTTCAGTATCTTTCTTTTGATCTGAAAGGAAAAATCTCTCAGGCACGTACAGTTGGGGTAGACTTATTCTAAAGCTGGGCTAAAATGCTTTCAGCGACGAGCAGGATTTGTTATAGGCCTGTCACCTTTTATAACAACTTAAATAAAAGATATATTTGTATGAGCAGTTGTTCTACATTGAATGGAAATACATTACAGAGTTTGGTTTGGTTTCCTATGTCGTCCCTATTTCCATGCAGTACGCGTCATGTACGCTGGCACGGTGACATATTGCCAGTGGCAGTGGTCTCTTTGCTTGTGATTTATTTGTGTTCTGACCATCTGCTCCTGGATATAAAATATTGTTCTAAAAAGATAAAGCTTTGCAGGAATTTTTTTTCTGGGGTTTTTGTTTTGCACGATATTTTTTTGCAGTTCAAGGCTGTGCTCGAATTTTTTTTTGGTATTTGCCCAACCCCCCCCCCTCAAAAATCTAATGGTCCGTCCCTTAATTTCAGACATTGTAAATTGTTCAAAGTACAAAATTTGCCCACTGACTATTTCAGAACTAGCTGGTTTATCTACATGTAGTTAAAACAGGAGCTTATTAATAAGCTCCTGGTTAAAACAAATACATAAGACAAATACATGATCCACTCTTACTATATAAATTTGATATTATTACAAATACCTTTTTCCATGATCTGAAGGATGTCTTGGAAGGACGCTGCCAAAACCTCTCTCAGGGGCTCCAGTGTCTCTATTTATTTAGCAAACAACATTACATTGAACTATATTAATATACATTATTATTTATTTATATATATTTTTTTTGGGGGGGGGAGGGGGAGGGAGTGAAATCCACAATATTTTGAAGATTTTTTGAGTAAAATTTTGACCAGTATATTTGATGGTACCAGCTCATGACTTTCTGCAAAATATTTTCATTGATATCACACAATTTTTCAATAATGTTTTCTGGACATTATTGAAAATATACATGGATATTTTTGGGTTTTCAGTGTTAACTGTTTTGGCCCAGAATTACAAAATAGTTTGTTAATTATATTGCAACTTCATTCGCACAACATTTATCACTTTTGACTTGGGACGTACAGGCTAAATAATTTATTGGTTCATTTGCAACATACAGCTCAAGAGATTAGGCCCCATAAATACCTTAGAAAGTAAATATTTTGGAAAATATTTCGAAGATGATCAAAAATACCTTTGGAAGTTAATGCTGTTAAATGTGGTCATGTCAACCATCTGCCGTCTAGTATCTCTTGTTTCAAAATCACTTTTAAGTTTCACAGCTTGCTCCATTTGATCATGACTTGTTGTATCTGGTAAAGACTGAAGATAAAAAGTATTCATTGGTAATTGCATGAGAGATGTCACCACCCACGGCGATTGACCTGTGCTATTTGTGGGTGGTGTTAATTCTGCACATGTTTGAAAATCAATAAAATTGTTGTTGTTGTTGTTGTTGAAAAATAAATTCAATTCATAAACAGTAAAAAGGTACAGGTGGCCCACTCAGCTAGACCTTAACCAGGTTTCTGTATAGCATAAGGCAACCAGGAAGACCGTATTGCTACTTCCCTGGATGGGAGGCTGGTTCATTGCAGGGTTACCCCAGCATTATAATGCTGGTACCCATTCAAAAGATACACCTGCGCAGAGAGAGAGACAATGTGGAGTAAATCGTCTTGGAAACAACCGATGAAAGCCGAGATCTGAGGCCTCAAACCACTGACCTTCAGATCTGAAGACCAATGCACTAACCACTACACCACTGCAGCTCTACAAACTGTAGGGAGCATAGCCCTGGGGGAGGGTACTCCCCATCACTGTAAATCTGGAGACCCCAAACCCTCCTCCCCCCCCCCCCCCCCCCCCCCCCCCCCCTCGCCCCCTCGGGGAGCAGAGCAGAGCACAGCCGAGGGTGGGAGCTCTCTACTAATACAGTCATGCAACCAGCAGGAAGCAACCACTCCTTTCTCGAGCACCCGCTTGTTGGGTCCAATTAATATCTTTTATTTCTGCTCTTCTACGATGTAGAATTAGAACAAAAACTCACCCCATCTGTAACATTTCCAATGCGGTGATATGTGGAGTTATGCAGATTTCTTTTTTCCGGTAGATAATCTTTGATGTCATAATCTTTTGGTTCAGATTCTCTGGCTTGATGCCTGTTTATGAAATCAAGACAAGCAGTTGAAATTCAGTTACAGCAATTTATCTCTAGGCAATTCCACAGAACATGTAAACATTGAAAGAAATATAAGAAGATACACCAGAACAATATTTTTAAGCATTAATTTCGAGTGATGAGAGCCTCAGGATCGATCCGCTATTAACCAAACAATTTACACTCTCTTATACAAATTTAAATTAGTCAGTTGTGTTTAAAGATCTTCTTTTATAGGACAAGACTACCAGCTGAATAATAGAAAACAACATCGAGGCCAGACGGATTCGCCGGCGATGATCGAAGACAAAATGTTACAAGCAGTTTATACTCACCAATTGGACACGAGAGTCGGTCTGGCATAATCCATATGATCAGATCGCAAGAAAAGCGAACCCTTTCTCTCAATATAATCAGGAATAAAAGCCAATGGGTTAGGATGTGAGGCCGTCATAGTTGCTGCTGCTAGGAGAAATATCGGCGATCAATTCTACCTTCTTTCACTGCTGTTTACACCAGTTGAAACAATAGTGGAACAATTCCAGAGTTTACATAATATCCATGGTAACGCTTGGCCTCGCTTTAATGAAAAGAGCCCACGCGCAGATGATCAGCAGTGGTTGTCACAACCTCGTTCCCAGCTCCTTCACCGCTTGTGGTTGACAAAGAAAATGGAGTCGAAAATGGCGGCGTGGTTGAATGTTCAGAAATGTTTGCATTTGTTCAAATCAGTTAAACTTTTCAGAATTGGATCTTTTAGGTGTAAGTTGGTTTCTTAAAGCTAACATGCAAGCGAACTCGCGGTATTTTCAACATTTTCAAGCCGCTAAGAACTCTCTCAGGCGAGGGCAGTATGGAGAAGCATTGGCCCATATTGTGTTCCTTGCCAATGTTGAACCTTCGGCGAAAGAAGCGCTGGAGGAAGACTTTATCGTCGCTTTACGCCATTGGACGGAGATTCTTGAACGCCACGGAGAGCTGGAAAAACTAATGGTTTGCCTTCAGGAAGCTTTGAAACTTTATCCACGGAGCGAAATCGTTCTTATCAACACAGGAGCGAACTTGCTGAAGTTGGGATTCACCGACGAAGCTGCTTCGTGTTTTAGACGAGCATTGCACGTGAACGCGAGCAGTATTACAGCAAGAGAAAATCTTGAAAATATCGCCAATTTATTGGTGGAAAGATGGCATTTTAGGATGCTAAATGACAAGAAACGAAATGCAGCTTACAAGAAGGCGATCTCCAAGGCAGTATCCCAGGGCCATGACATTGTTCTAGACATTGGAAGTGGCACTGGTATTTTGAGTATGTTAGCGGTTCAAGGAGGAGCAAAAGAAGTCTATGCTTGTGAAATGTCAAAGACAATGTATGAAATGGGGCACGACGTGTTAAAAGCTAATAACATGGACACATTAGTTCACACTGTTCACAAAAAGTCGACAGAGATAAGAGTTGGTGAGGATATTCCCAAGCAAGTGTCTCTTGTTGTTACCGAGACATTAGACTGTGGGCTTCTTGGTGAAGGAATTCTTACTACCATTGAGCATGCATGGGATCACTTGCTTATACCCTCTGCACTTGACTTGAACTCTTGCCCCTCTAATGCAAAGCCTGTTTCAAAAAAGTCCAAAGTCATCCCAGGAGGTGCTATTGTTTATGCTATGGTAATTATGTGTGATGATATCAGAAATCAAACCAGAAGCAAACCAGTCATAAGTGGATTAAACATGTTTCCTGAGTGCAGTATAGGAGGAGAGGAAATGGCAAAATTTTCAGAAGTGGTGTCTGGAAATGTATGCGATCAGTTGGAGCCATACAGCACAGAATGTTTGAACAGCCTTAGAGGTGGATTTACACCTCTTTCTCTTCCATTTAAAGTTATTGAATATGACTTTAATAATCCAAGTAGCTTTGATAATAAAACCAATTTGCATTTTGAGATCCCAGCAACACATGATGGTCAAGTTGATGCTATTGCAGTTTGGTTTGATTTGCGATTGGATGAAGAAATAACTCTTTCCACTGGACCAAATGATGATTCTCTCTGTTGGGAACAGGCAGTCTTCCCAGTGCATTTGAACAGTGCTGGTAGTTTTAATAATAATGAAGTTTTAAAGGAAGATTTGCTATCTGTTCGTGGACAGCTTTACAAGGAGTGTCTGAGATTGCATTTTTGTGGTGCTACATGTAGTAAAACAACAGACGGTACCCATGTCAAATTGTCACAAGAGAAAAGAGTTGATTCTACAAGAATCACTCATTCTTTGGATGTGGAGACAGAGCCAAGTAACAAAGTTACCATCATACCACCTTCGTATATGCGGCGACTAAATGATGAAGTCTTTAATGAGCTGTACGATGAAGCCATCTCTGGTGCTATCAAGTCTATGAAACCTGCATTATGTGACTGTGCTAATGAAGGTGCTAATGAACCTAACAGAAGCATTGCATGCAATGTTCTTGACATCACATATGGGCCATCTCTGTTTCCACTTTTTGCTTCAAGAAGCAAAGCAGTCAGTTTGATGTCAAATCCACACGATACAGCCTGGACCAAACACATTTTGAATGGAAACAACCTTCCCTCTCTTGTTGAGTATGGTCCAAAGAAACTTGAAGAAATTGCCAAAGATAAAACAGGAAAAAAATGGAATGTTCTTGTCGGTGACATTGTTGAGCCATCAGGAATTATTCGACAACAAGTCATAGAAGATATTGTATTTGCCAGAGGATGTTTGTTGAGGCCAGAACAGTTTCAAGTTGTTCCAATGGGGTTTACTTTGTATGGCATGTGCATTGAATCTCCTTTCTTGTTTGCTAATTGTCGTATTCTCGGCCAAGAAAATACACTTGGACTTGACATTGGAAAGTTTGTCAATGAGTTTCAAGTAACTACTCAGATAGACATTGACCTTACGACCCTTCCTTTTTCAGCAGTCACCAGTCATGTCAAACTTTTCAGTTTAAACTTCATGGAGAACTTTGATGATGACCAAAACATGCTATCAATGCTTGAAACTCGCTCAGAGCAGAAGGTCAAAGTGGAAAAGTCTGGGAAGATCCAAGCTATCCCATACTGGTTTATGTTGCACATGGACAGTTGCCACTCACTGTCCACATACAGTGGGGCTTATTGTGAATCACACTGGAGACAAGCTGCCATTGTTTTGAAAGAAGAAATACCTGTTGAGGCTGGCCAAGAACTTCTAATTTCAGCCTCGTGTGTAAACAGTTGTATTTTCATAAATGTGAATATAATCAAGGATTAATGTACATACTGGTATATGTAGCCATTGAGGTACATGTATGTGCACCTCCAGCAAGATTAAAATGAGCTCTTTCTATAGTACATACATACATACATACATACATACATACATACATACATACATACATACATACATACATACATACATACATACATACATACATACATACATACATACATACATACATACATACATACATACATACATACATACATACTATCAGTATAGAGTAAACATGTACTGTACTTATCAGTACTGTAAACATGTACTGTACTTATCAGGGAAGTCATCCAGCTGATCCAAGGGGGAGGGAGGGGGAGAGGTTACTGACAAATTAATCTTCTGTGTTACTCCCAACTGCCTATTAACCAGGCCTTCATTGAGTCTGTTGGAAATGTGAAATAATTCCCCACTCCCCTACTCCAGGACTAGACAGACAGGCAGGCATTGTAGCAACCTCATTGGATGCCAATGTCCCTGGGTTTACCTTGATGAGCACTAGTAAGTGCTTTTTAAAATATTAACTACACGTGTGACGTAAATGAATTTCAGGCACCATTGAGATTTTTCTTTAATTTTTGCTTCAGTAATAATAAAGATCAAATGTTACTTATGTTCAGCCTACTTTGCCAGTGGAAACCTGAGGCATGGGTAAATGTTTTGTGTACCATATAGGTGCCTACAATTGTATGAATAGTACCCAAGTACTGCCCTTGTGGAGGAGGAACATTGGCCTTGTGGTTAGCATGTCTGACTTTCAACCTAAAGGTTGGCAGTTCAAAACATATCTCTGCCATCATACTGCTTCCTTAGACAAGAAACTTCATCCAGACACTGTCTCTCTTTCCCAATAAATAAGTATCAGAGAACAAAATGCAGGTTGGTTTGGAGAAAAAAAGGCTGGGTACCCGTGTGATGGACTGGCATCCAATCAGGGGGGGGGGGGGGGTGGACTACTCTCTGTCATCTCATGCTACAGTAACTGAGCTTTGGTAGTTGTGGGCCATTTGGCTAATGGCCACTTAGCATTCAGCTGCCCTTGAAGTTAGTGACCATCCCTTGGTGTCAGTTTTAAATTATATTAATGGCAAAGAAAAAAATCATAGCACCTGTGTCCTTTGATAAAGCACCTTTTCAAGGTAGTAAGTCTCAATGGGTCCTAGTGTTCCCAATCTCATTTCCAGAGTAATGTCCAGGTTTGTATGCAGATGGGGCCTAGGGTGTCCATCTATAACCACATAGTTCTATCACATATGAAGTAATATGAATATGACAGATCACTCCATGTCAAAAAAGAAATATTTGTTGAACAGTACTTGCATGCAATCCTGGACATATAAAGTGCATTCCCAGGACTTCTTGGTTTACCATCTTGGCAATTTTCTTTTAAGATGAGTAAAATGGACAAACTTTTATGTCAATTAAAACAAAATCTGTATTTGACTTTTGAATTAAATAATGTGCTTTTCAGCTTTATTGTCCAGTGTTGTGTATCTCAATGTCTGGTTTCATGCCATTAAATGACCCATACAAAGGTCTCAATAATTACACTAGACTGTTTCTCATATATTCACCCTCTTTGCACTTGCATATTTGTTGGTTTCACACTACAAGCTGTGCCTGCCTCGAATAGCCCTTGCTAATTGCGGGCAAAACCTTTGTAAACGTAAAATTCAATTTGAAACAAAACTTGTTGTATATCCCAATCAAGGGCTTTACTCAAGT
This sequence comes from Dendrophyllia cribrosa, assembly GCA_024195265.1. Lineage (NCBI taxonomy): Eukaryota > Metazoa > Cnidaria > Anthozoa > Scleractinia > Dendrophylliidae > Dendrophyllia > Dendrophyllia cribrosa. The sequence goes on from JAJLRJ010000004.1 coordinate 51,542,769, forward strand.
ACACTTGAGATTCTCAAGTAGCACTTCGGAAAATTGGGGTTCACACTTCATGAGAGAGTGTGTCACTTGTAACAAAAGCTGTCAATCACTATTGTTTGTGCCGGTGCACAGTGTCTTTCAGTTGGCTTTAGTTTTCCAATTGGTCAAGTCCCTTTTTATGTGTGGTGAAGATCAATCATGGCAGCATACTTTGGCTCCTTTGAAACAGACATGTTTTGATGGTCACAAAGTAACATTTTATTCATTCACATTCAAAGGAGTTTTCAAGTGCTCTTAGGTGTACTTAGAAGCCTTAGTGTGAAACCACCAATAATTCCCAAAGAACAACTACCATTGATTGGCATGTAATCTGCGATTAAGTGTTTCTTCTTTTTCTTCCTATATTTTAATGGGGGGAGGGCCCCCTAGGTGAAAATTTCATCTGTGTGTAAAGGAATTTCCAGCACAATTTTTATTGTTTTTCATATATTTGGTCACTTTTCTTAGAATTTATTAGATGTCATTAAAAGAAAGCTACAGAACAGTTCTTTAACTCTTGCTATTTTTTATACTGTATTCAAGTCCAAAAGCGTGACCATGCAAATGAAGCGACATTCGTAAAATAGATTTTAATTTAATACCGTCCTGACGGCCGGATGCGATTGACACGTTCATTGAACCGTGGCATTAAAAACGGCATGGAATGATGATGAAGCATGGAAATACGTCACTTATTTTACATGGATTTCCTTTTCCTTTCTTGTTGCTTTAAAATCTACTGTTATGGTACCATGGAGAGGTTGTTATGCTGAGGGTTCGGTTGATCAATCCCGCCTCGTCACCTCTCGAGGACTCCTCGAGCAGTTTATTTTTACTCTGATTTTTATCTTTGCCATGGACCGCTGTTTGCGAATCATTTATTGAAACTTCCTGATTAACTTAGAGAAACCCGTTTTTTTTTTCACTAAACTCTTTCAGCTTTGGAGTGGAGACGTGAAGAAAACTAAAGCCACCAAGGCTAATCGTGCGCAAACACACACCTCCAACACGCCCCCGACTTATTATTACGTCATTCATTCAAGATATTGGCTGAAACTGAAAGGCAAAGTCCACCGGCCAAATAGAACGCCGTAAAAAAATACTTAGTTTTGCTTATAATCAGGCTATAATCTCTTGATATAAATTTAATGTACTCTCTATTTGAAAAAGGCTTTACTTTTTGGAGCAAATTTGTCAGCCAAACGTGATGCCGTGTATATTGTTATGAGTTCGTGACACGACAACTCCCATTTCTGAAATTGTTTGTATTTTTTTCCTCATTTAAAAACTCGCCCGTCTGGTTTTGTTATGATCTCAAGTGGCCTTTGATGCCCTTTTGATCACGTGTTTTTCTGTTTATAAACAGTAGAAAAACTGGTTGTCTCTCATCATTGAATGCAATTTGTACACGTAGTGCAGGTCGTACTATGAGCGTTGCGAAATTTGCGCGTATTCTCAGTGTTGCAGCCCGTGGCCCCCTTCGTTTCGAAGCGAGGGCGATCTCGGCCACGGCAATCAAGATGGCGGACTGGCAGACAAAGGTTCCTGTTCCAACTCAATTGCTCACCCCTCTTGCAGTCCCCACTAAAATTCTCTTTGGTCCCGGCCCGTCAAATCCTAACATGAGGATTTATAACGCTACAGCGATGTCTCTTTTGGGTCATATGCAAGCAGATTTCTATCACGTAATGGACGAAGCGAAGGCTGGTCTTCAGTACGTGTTTCAAACAAACAACCGATACACGCTTGCTATCACTGGAGCAGGACATGCCGCCATGGAAGCTTCGATCATGAACCTTGTCGAACGAGGGGAACCCATTCTAGTGTGTGTTAATGGCATGTGGGGAAAGAGAGCTCGAGAAATTGCCGAGAGGCAAGGTGAGAGAAAGAAATGGTAGTTCAGTTATTGAAAATTTAATTATTACAACGCAACTCAGGCGTGTCGACGCCCGTGGTACAGATTAGCTTAGTCGTCTTATTTTTTTTCTTCGCAATTTTGAAAGATTACACCTCCCTACCAAACTGCAGAGATAAGTTATCTTCAATTTGCAATATTCGCCGATCTCTACTTTTCCGAATTCAAAGACAAAAGGATCTCGGCCTTGCGATCACTGTGTGTTTAATAAAGTCGGAAGCAACTGGTAAAACATGATTTGCCACCACTTAGTTTGTTAAGCATTCTTCTCTGAATGTCGTAGACTAAATAGTTTTTATTATTTTGAAAATTTACTATAAAGAAACATAATTATATTAGTCGTCTTGTGTTTTGAGACGTGCTGCACTTTACATGTACACTTGCATGACACGAACCGGATGTGTCTAGATTTCTCTCTTATCTACTTTGCGATTATTCATGCCTGTTAATATGTTAAGGACATTCAACATTAAAAAAATCCGAAGTTCTTATTGCTAAAAAAAATATGTTATAAGCTTATCTAGCTTCAAACTCTTCGTTGTCTATCAATTGAAAGGATTCATGGGACATGAGGATTTCTTTTGAAAATGTTGGAAATTGTTGTGATCTTACATGCATTTCTAAGTTGACAAATTTCAATTCAATTATTTCATTTGGTTTGATAAATATTATCATTTTTTTGTGTTGTGTACAAATTTTCTTTTTAAAAAACAAGTTTCTAAGACTATATCTTGTAAGTTTTTTAAATAAAAAAAAATTTTGCTTTAATAATAATGTTGCCAATGGCTATGAAAACATGGGCCAGAGTACTTTTGTATGCTCATCACAGCAATCAGAACAGTAAACTTCTGTTATCTCAAACCAAAACATTGTTTGCATTAGTTTGTGATAACCACTGGTAAATCACTCTACCGACTACAGTATCAAACTGGTGTTTGGGAGATCCTTATATCCTTTTAGCATGGGCCTTTTCACAGGTAACAGAGCAAGGAGCAACTTTACAATACCCGGCCACTCAGAAAGCGTTACTTACGCGACATGGCCTGCGGTCACGCAGTGGAAGAAAAATATTTCTATTAATAATAATGTCAATGATGTATAAGTTTTCCCTGCCACCGCGGTCCACGGTGCCACAGTCGATGAATAATAATGATGTATAAGGTTTCCCTGCCACCGCGGTCCGTGGTGCCACAGTCGATGAATAATAATGATGTATAAGTTTTCCCTGCCACCGCGGTCCGCGGTGCCACAGTCGATGAATAATAATGATATATAAGTTTTCCCTGCCACCGCGGTACATGGTTAAGAGTGTAATTTTGCCAGGAAAGTTGTCTATTTTATGTAATACAGTAGAAATATTTTTTTTCCTTCAATATCTAAGCAAAAAAGACCGAATATCGGTCGAAAATATAGAGCGACTACCAATAATTGAGACTTGAGCGTCACCTCGTGACCCGATATTTACTTTCAAAAGCTGCTTTATTTTTTAGTTTCTCGGCGAAATATCGAGTTAAAAACAAGCAAACATGAATTCACTGATAGAAGTCATCAAAATAAACAAGGCTTTAAAGGCAAAAAGCTCAGCGGGACGGATTTCACTGCGTTTCAACAGAATGTGTGCCAGACTGGCCTACTCTCGCCTACTCGGCGAATTTGAAGCAAAGATTCTTACTGTTTTCTTTCGTCGATTTTCGCGTTTGTTTGGCCTATTATCCTCCAGAATCCTTTAAAATATTTTGCTTGACTTGTATTTGGTTGAAATTTGTCGATACAAGCTTTCATTCTTTGCAGAAGCCGTCTGACACAAATTCGTTGCGTGAAGCTCAAAACACGATGGGGGCTGGAACTAGGCACATAATTTTTCGTCATCAGACGAATTCGTCTGAAATTTTAAAGACCTGAAGGCAATGAGTTAAGATTGTTATGGTGTTACCGTAACAACAAATGAAAGCTAACCATTTCGATTTAGTTCTTAGCCCTAATCACTATAGATCAGCGCTTAACCCACAAAGTTTAAGATGTGTATGGTGTTACCGTAACAATAAATGAAAGCTAACCATTTCCATGTAGAGCCCTTGTAGATCAGCGCTAAACTCCGAATTTTAATAGCCAAAAAATGTAAAAATTATATTTTCGACTTATCAAAGCCCGCGTTCTTTTTACCAGGCGGTATGCACGATACCGTGGGACCGCGGACCGCGGTGTCACAAATTTGAACTTATTCATTCACCGTGGGACCGCGGGCCGCGATGCATGAGTAATGCGACTTCACAGTGGCCGGGTATTCTAAAGTCTAGCCCAGAGCAATAACAAAAAAATTCTTAACAGTCACGCAAAAAGGAGGGTAGACCAGATGCAATTTTAGGTTTGTTAAGATTTATTGCAGCATTGTCTCCCACAGACTGATACTTTGTTAGTTATATATCTCTATGCGATAATTAAAAGTAACAACTTAGGCAAAGAATAAATTTAGTCAGTAATTTTCTGCACACATACTGTTACTGTTACTGTATATCCCGGGGGGGGGGGGTACTCGCAGAAAAATTGGGTAGGGGTGTGCGGCCCGCTTCCCAAAACCCTTACCCTATTTATGACCAAAATCTGCGATTTTCCCTATCCTATTTATGACCTCACCAAAAATTTGATACCCTATTTATGACCTACAAAGCAGCCGCTGGAGAGGAAGGCAAAGCGCGGATGGAAGAAGGGGGAAATGATAAGGAAGTACCTTCTTCTAAAAAAGTGCATTCAAGACTACAGTGCAAGAATCGTTACCCTATTTATGACCAAAATGGCGGCAAAATAGCCAAAATCGATACCCAATTTATGACCAAAACGGCTGAAAAACCCTACCCTTTGGGGCCGCACATACCTATATAGCCCATATTAGGGAGTACCCCCCTGGGCTGTATATGTTGTGGTTTAAATTTTTCTTTGGTTTAAAAATTTTCAAACCAGTTTGATTTTGATTTTCCTTTGTCTCAGATTCATTATCATAATGTGACACAAAAGAAAACGAAAATTGAACTGGTTTAAAAAATTTTAAACCAAAGAAAAATTTGAACCACAACATTATACATTATTTCATTTTTTTAAGGATGTGATGTTAGAGTTCTTGAGAAGGCACCTGGTGGATATTTTACTTATGAAGAAATTAAAGAGGCAAGTGCATGTTACTTTGTATTTTTTATAATGGTAAATTCCCTTAAGATGGACACCCCTGTAAGGGGGACACCTCTCTCCTCTCAGACGGACATTGGTCATCAACAAATGATTGGCTGGTTCTGGCCAAATTTGACTTGTTCATCTGTAATTGCATGTAATATAATTCTCTACAATGCTGACACTTGTCGAAGAAAGACAGCCATAGAGATGGTCCTGATCATGAAGGTGTCAGGTGTACACAGACGTTATTGTATTGTATTTTGTTCAACATAAGCCAATTAATTCTGATTTATTCCTATAAATATGCTTAACCATTACCCTTTATTTATTTTTTCAACAATGATGACATGAAGTCATCGAAATGTCATGTAGTTTTCGTATCATTAATTTTCTTGTTAAAATGAAATAATTATCTTTAGCTTTTATATTATTTATTCCTTTTTAGGGTCTTGAGAAGCACAAACCTGTAGCACTTTTTGTTGTTCACAGTGAATCTTCTTCTGGAATTTGTCAACCACTGGATGGCTTTGGACCTTTATGCCATGAGTGAGTTGGAATCACATGATCAATATCATTTAAATGTGTGGCTATATATACACAGGGTTGGACACTTGTTTTGAATGCACTTTTGAAGTGACTTAGTTTTCAGTGCTCCAAAACAAAATCTCTCTTCAGTCCTCACTAAACAAATTTCTGTCTGAGAGAAAATAAGAATTATAGTACACAATAGAAAGTAGTGCATTAATGCAACTGAATTAAAATAATGGGAAATATTTTAGGCTACAATGTAAATTTTCAGGTTCCACAGTCAGCAGGAGGTGTACAAGTAAAAATATTTTTATGTAAAGCGAGTTACACGACAAGAGTGAAACTTGTACTCGCCAAACCAACCTGTACTCACCCGAAAGGAGTTATACAGTGTACTTTAAATGCAATAAATTGGTGAGTGCAGGCAAGTATTAAATCCTGTAATTAATGAGGCTGCATTTGAAGTATGTTGGACAGAACAAGAAATTGCATTCTTTTTTTATGGAACTTAGAAAAAAAGTCCTGCCTTTAAATTAGCGAGCCATATATTTCACTTGATTTTTTTTTTGGCTTTTTTAAGCATTACACTTAAGTCAATTCAGTTCATGACAGGGACACCTTGCTTGTGTTTAACTACTCACAGGTAGTCAGTGATTTTCCTGTTTGTACCACAGCAGCATGTATGCAAAAGGCAGCACTGGTGGTGATGGGGGGGAGAATATCCTAAGAGCAATGTTTGTGGTGTTAATTGACCCTCATGCAGTTCTAATTGTTATCGTTATACACACACTCCCTGAATGATTTACACTTAATATCCTATAGCATATTTCCATTATCTATTACATAGCATTTGATGCCTTAAACAAAACCGTCTATTGCTATTGATAATGTGTATAATTAAATTATTTTCTCGTTTGTAGGCATGACTGCTTGTTAATAGTAGACACTGTAGCATCTCTTGGTGGAACTCCTTTCTTCACAGATGATTGGGAGCTGGATGTTGTATATTCTGGTTCTCAGAAGTGTCTAGGTGCACCTCCTGGTGTTGCACCCATAACCTTCAGTCCCAGAGCCATGTAAGTGTCTGTAATTCAGTATGTAACATCTGCATGGAGGTGCAGTGGTGTATTGATTTGACCCTGTTTATGACAAAAAAGAAACAAGTTAAAGACCCATCCTGTGTAGGACAAAGGAACTGGAACCATACCCTGTGTAAGGACAGATTCAGATGCTGTTTAGGACAGACTCATGTTAAATCATATTAACAGGGGAGAAAGACCAAAAACCATACCCTGTCCAGCAGCACATTCCCGTATAATAGGACTGGTCATATAAGTGAGAACCCCCCCCCCCCCCCCCCTCAACCCAGGTGTGTAAATGGGTACTGGCTTCATTTATAAATGTTGGTGGTAACCCTGTGATGGACTAGCATCCTCTCCAGGGGAAATAGTAATACTCTACGGAAATCAGTCTAAGCTGACAGCAGCTGAGTGGGTGACCTGTGGCTCGTGTGCAACTTTACCTAATAATTATATAAAATTACTTACCTTAGTTAATGTAACATCTGTAGTTTTTATTTCACTTCTAAGAATGGCTTCATGGTAACCAAACAAACAGTAATATATATAGGAAATAACTGCTAAAGAGCTTTTATTTCAATGGTCACTGGAGGTGATATTTCACACACAGACATTAAAAACGACACCTCAAGGTTTGAATGAAAGGGTTAAAGAGGACTGGGCATAAAGTAATTATTTGTTGAGTACTTAATTCTGGCACAAACAGATGGGAGTGGTGAGCCCTTTTATGTTTCAGCACACCCAACTTTTCCTAAAACTTGGCTGGACTCAGACCATGGTACATGTAGCTTGCCACAATGTATTTGAGTCCCAGTTGATATTGTTAGGGTAGAAATATTAATATTATATAGGCTTGGATCCTGGTTTTTGTCTGTGCTAAGACCGTGTTTATTTCTCAATTAGCTCTTGAGTATTGTCTGGGCAGGAAATAATAAATTAACCTTAGATACAAAATGTAAATAACTATTGTAGGACTGGTTTAGATCCTGTTTTCTGTCTTCAGTGAGTGTGCTATTAATTATGTCCTGAGTGTGTAAGAAGTGCATGGTGCAGATCATGTGAAATGGCAATTATTATTTTGCTGTTCCTTTAGGGCTAAGGTTAACAGCCGCAAAACCAAAGTGCCTTCCTTTTACCTGGACATAAATGAACTCGGCAACTACTGGGGATGTGATGATGGCCCCAGAAGGTAATTATTTTTATTTTTCATTTTTTTTTTGGCACTAATTTTTTTTTTGGACAAATGAATTACATGTGAATGTCAATCATATAAGAACTATCAATAGAGAATGTAATGTAAAGTAAACAAATGTAGAGAATGTAAAGTGAAGGAATGATCCTCGCAGTTGTTATTGCAAAGAAGCCTAAAACAATTAGGGCATCAACGGGCTTGACAAACCCTGAGTTTTTTTCAGGCTTCTTTGCAATAATTGTTTTTATCATATGACCCATATGGCCCTGTGAACCTTTTCTTTGCAAAACCATTGATGAAAGTCCTGTATAAGGGCCATACACATTTGCGCGAGCGGGGCCGGGAAAAGCCGTTGGGCCCTACTACAAAAGCACTTGGCCTCGCACGTTAAAATTTCAAGTAATTTTGTCTCCAAATTGGTCATATGTCATATGATAAAATACTTTTGACTAAGTTAGGTCAGGCCGGATGGGAAAATATTTGGCTCTCGGTCATGGCGCACGGACCTCGCTGCACTGATCAGTCCATACGCCATGACCTTGAGCCAAATATTTTCCGATCCGGCCTGACCTAACTTAGTCAATAAGTACATAAAATTGCAAAAACAACTGTGAGGAGCATGTCTTTTACTTTAGTTTACAATACACTGTATATATTTTTTGTCTTAATTGTAATTTTAAAATTTTTTATACATTCGGTTTTCTAAAGTACACCACAACATTTGTAGGGAAAAAAATTGGCTATTAAAAACATTTTCTTTGTGCTATCTTTGTGAATTACAGGTACCACCACACAGCTGCAATAAATCTGATTTATGCTTTGAGAGAAAGCTTGGCTATTCTTGCAGAAGAGGTAATGTGAAATGTTATATTGCCAAATTTACAACCTGACTTACCCAACTCAGCATTAAAATAATTTAGTTTAAGTTAGCATCAAAAGCATTGAGGCAGATGTTTTTTTTCTTTAATCCCTATACAATCCTTTCTATATCTACTGGATTGAAGCCCAGCTAAGTGAGGTTTTTTTTTCATTGACCTATTCATCAGGGACTTGAGAATTCCTGGAAGCGGCATCATGATACCATTGAACATTTTTGGGCTGGAGTTGAGAAGATGGGACTGGAGATGTTTGTGAAAGATAAGGTGAGATATTGGTTTCTTCACTCCTTTGGTTTGAAATTTTCATACCAGTAAACTACATGTAATTTTTATTTCCCTTTGTCTCAGATTCATTATCATATTCTGAGACAAAGGAAAACAACAAACTGGTTTAAAAACATTTAAACCAAAGAAAAGATTTGAATGTCAGCACTGACACTCACCATTACAATTCAAAAGGAATTTAATAAGCCAAGTTTATGTACTGTTTAAAAAAGTTTGCATTTTCTTTCTTGCTGTTATTTAGGCTCTCCGTCTTCCAACAGTAACAAGCATTAAAATCCCTGAAGGATTTCCAGACTGGAAAGCTGTCCCAGATTATCTTATGAAAAAGTAAGGCAGATTAAACAACTTAGCTTACGCTGTATCTCCCATTTTTAAGTTTCAACCCCTTTACTTAATTGTAAGAACTTTAACTCCCAAGAGTGCCAAAGTTTTCAATTCAAGAAAAATCCCAAATTTTGTTTTGTAAAATATTGAAAAACAATATCATTGGTACCATGCAAAAGTACAGTACTGCCGAAGAGGTTCCATTTGAATGGTCACACCATAGGATTTTTTCGACAGACTCAAGACGTTAGAACTACATTACAATACATATTTCCATAATTGACTCTGGGCGTGAAAGGGTTAAATTGGCAATTTGACATCTCTGATAGTCAGGAACCAAAGTTGAATAGGTTTCATTATTCATCATTATTATGGTGTGGCCATTTTCAGACCCCACTTTCCAACAAACAAAGATCGCCCAAGCCCAGACATTTGTCAAGTGTTCCTTATTTTCGTATCGATTAGGTTTCCGATGATCGAATTCGATCGATGCGTTACGTACGTCCTGTTTTAGCGTCTGCTGTTCTCGCTAAATAAAAGCAGAACTCTTTTCGGCTTAAATTAGTTTATGTATGAAATATGAAAAGACTTTGAAAGATACTCACCCGTTTTTAAGAAATCTTTAAATACTGTACTTCAATCCTCGAATCTTCACCGTTAAATAACTTTCTTCACTGACTTTCTGTCCGTAAGTTGTCTCGTGACTGATTGCCTCATGGATGTGGTTTATACATCACTTGACTTATTTAGTACGTTTATTAACACTTTTGTTTATTATTTCCTTTTCAGGTACAAGCTTGAAATTGTTGGTGGTATGGGCCCAACTGTTGGAATGGTGAGTTGCTGTGTATGAATTTTTGTATCAACATGTGGTAAGCCTGTGAGTAAGTTCTCAGGCTCGGGGGCAGGGTTCGCAGGCCCTAGTATGTGTCTAGCGATTTGGTGCCTTTTAGACTTTGCGAAGGTAACTTACAACGCAAAAACGCGATCACTGACGGGCCATAAAATGTTTGCCGTTTTGACAAAGTGATTGTATTAATGGGGTAGTCATATCTGAGCGGTTTTTTTCATTCAAGTGTCGTAAAACCAAAACTAAGTAATCACTCTGGCCAATCACAACAGACGCAGACAATCCATTGAAGCAATGTGAACTCGAAGCAAATACATGTCGCCGTCGCCAAGCGTGGGAAAACCCCTTACGAGTGCGAGTAAATCACGATTGGTTTTGGTTTTACTTCTGATTGGTTGAGCAAGTGGCACGTGATTTTTTAGCCAATCATAAAACGTAGCAATATATACAAAACCAAAGCAATCCATACCTTTATAATACAGACACCTCTATAATGCGGACACATTGATCAGTCCCTTCAGTGTCCGACTTAAGAAGGGGTGACAGTCTTTTTTTACTGACGTCCTTTATTGCCTTCTTTAGGTGTGGCGTGTTGGTTTCATGGGACATAACTCCTACCCAGAGAATGTAGATCTCTTCTTGCGACTTTTCAAAGAAGCGATAGAGTCTGTGCATGCCGGTAACCCAAAGTCCCGGCTTTAAATACTGAAGTCAGAGAAGTTACTCAGTAACCGGAATAGACTAAGAGATTATTGAATAGATGTAGACATTTTCATAGATAGCCGCGTTTCAATTTAAAAGGGTAATGTCACAGGGATTTTGTTATGTTTTTAACAAAACTGCACTAAATATTAACTAAGTACCTTTACTATACATGAAATCGATCTTAGAACATGGAGAAAATATCGTGATTACTCGAAGGAAGTACAAAGCATAATCATAATCGTTTCAAGTTTCAATCCATTGTTATCCTGGCCATCCGCAGCTAAAGACGACCAATTATGCTTTCTCGAAGCACTTTCTCGTGCACTCGAAGAGTAATTGTTAATAAAATTTCACCACTATTTTCAGGTTTATAATAATACAAATATGTTGATTTTGCCTTTTCAAAGTGACACTGCAAACAGGTGACATTGCGCCTTAACTATTGTTCTAGTTCATTTTCGAAAATAAGGAGGAATTTGAAAAGTTTGATACTCGTTATCTTTCCAAATATGATATCGAAGAGCACTTATCTTAGGAAAAATATGAATATAAAAGACCGATCTTTGCCATCGGCAGGGTATTTCTATTAGCTATGTTAATTCTAAGCACATATTTTTATACTGCCAGTTTCAAATATATATACAATAGAGTAAGCTAGTTAAACATTTATGCACGTTTGACAACTGCATGTTCTCACTGCTGCCTTGGTTTGTGTTAGCTTGTCACGCAAATCTTTTCAAAGGATTTCTAAGGAATTTCCTATAATTTCTGTTATCAGCACCGCAATAATTATTAATCAGTTACTGCTTTAAGGAATAAGTGAATGAATTTCTTTCTGATAACTGCGAACATCTTGTCTTTTCTATTGCTTTCTTTTTTAACTAGAATACTAGGTAAATCACTCTTACTAATTGTGTTGGTGTACATCTTGGGGACTTTCCTTTAGTAAATATTATTAGTATTTAAACTCGTCGTTTTCAGTGGTGAAAATATTCTTAGTTTTCTGAGTTACAAAATTGCAATTAAAGTTTGAGTGTCTGTTATGTTTTTTTGTTTGTTTGCTTTGCTTTGCTTTTTTTTTTAAGGAATATTAACTTTGAGAAAAGATCCACGTCGCAAATTTTCAGAGAAAATTTCTATAGTAGTTAGTATGGACCTGTAATTTCCGCGCTGCTGAATTACAGAGAATGTATGGGGAAAACACGTTTGAGAACAAAATTCAAAGGAACGATGATGGCCTCGGCATTTATTCTGTTTCTTTGAACTCATATGTTAGGTTTTGAATGGAGACAGGTTACTACTAAAAAGATAAATTCGAGTATAGATTTTTGGCTTTCAATTTCCGCGTGAGGTGCAGGATTGCAGAAATTAATTCAGCTTTTTTTGGCAGTTTCTTGGTGTTTCGATCACCAAATGACGTAAAACAAAAGATTAAAAAGAAAGTAAACAATACTCACACCACAACACAAAAGCTAACCAACAATAGTTTCCACAACACCAAGAAACACCCCTTTTTTTAGAACGAAGCATGATACAATGGAATGTATTAGAAAATATATATATTTTTTCTAATGTAAGTTATTCAATGAGATAGAAATATGATTTCCATATCATTAAACTAGTTTTCTGCAATCCTGCACCTTAGTGCAATTTCCATACAAACCTACCGTATAACAATTCGATTTATCGCCCTCCTTCCAATAAGCGCCCCCTTTGAGTATCGTTTTGCTAATTAGCGTCCCCTTTCTAATAAGCGCCCCCCAACTTGAAGATGCTATGCCAAAATCTCTTTATGTGAAGAAAATCGCATTGAAGACATGAGGTATAATAGCGAATTATATTCTGATTATGTTACTATTGTTACCATTGTTACTATGTGAATTATACATTTTTTGTTATTGCTTTTTCTCGCTCGCATATTTTTGTCAAAAACAAAATGAACGCCCCCTCATCCCTTATAACTGCCCCCTCTCCAATAAGCGCCCACCCTTGAGCTACCAAAAGTTAATAAGCGCCCTGGGCGCTAAATCGAATCATTGATTACGGTATATGTTTACAACCATGTTGCCTCGATTACCCATAATGCACTAAATACCATGAAAGGGTATATTAACGGTGGTGACTAGAATTGATACTCCAAAATCAGGTTGGACCACCTCGGACGCCTTATTGAGACTTGTATAACGGAGAAACTGGTTAGCTTGCAGTTGAGGTTGGGGTTGGGGGGAGCAGTTTATATAGTTAAATTTACGCCTAAACAACCCGAGAAGCTAGGTGGTACTCTGGTACGGTAGGCTATTTAAGCCTACCCTAGCTGAAGTCACAGGTTCAAAATTTAGATTTTCTTTTTTACCCTTAAAAATTTATTGAAAATAAATTCTAAGTGTCGACACTACGTTATATAATTCTCAATAAGTGTCCAAGGTGATCCAACCTAATTTTGGAGTATCCATTCTTGTCACGACTGTTTGTGAGAGAAAAATGTGATCGGCAGAGCCGCCAAAACGAAAGGCCAAGTCATTGCGCAGCGGACTCATTTCCTCCTCCCCACTCTCCCTCGGGCTCGTTTCGAGGTTCAGCCAATCAAACCTCTAGCGCGAGCAATCACTAGCTATACGCAGACTAAGAACCAATATTCATCGTTCCATGCAGCGGTTTCGAGATAAATACTTTATACTTGCCTTTTGTTTCGTCGTTCTAACACATAAGGTGTCCCAGCCAAGCGAGTTGAGAAGAAACCTAGAGCTTGTGTCTTAGCTTGATTCAGTGATAACTCTAGCAGCGCGATGTTCAGTCATGCCATCCCAAACAACACTGTAGTAAGTCAGTGCTGTTCGATACGACCTTTGTATATTTTTGTATATTGGCCTGACTCGCTTGACCCTTTAACTCCCAAGAGAGCAAAAGATAAAAATTCAAATAAAATCCCAAAATTCATTTGGTAAAATATTGAAAAACAGATGGTGCCATCCAAAGGTACTGCCGAAGAGGTTAATTTGAATGGTCATACCACAGGATTTCGTTGACAGACTTGAAAGTTAGAACTACACTATATGTCTCCATAATTGACTCTGGGAGTGAAAGGGTTAAGGAAGTGACTGACTGAAAGCCACTTATTTTAAATAACGTGCATTTGCTCCATCCAATCCAGGAAAGGTTTTCATCTATGTAAAACCCAAGAAAATTTCTTTGATTTATTTGACGCCGTGTACATTTTAAACATTAATTGATGTGCACTTCATCAGGAGTTGAGTCTGTATTACATTTCTGGTGTCTTGACTAAAAAGATTCTACTGATATAAAACTGTAAAACACAGCTGTAAACATTACAATTGCTGGCTTATCAATTATGTTTTCTTGAAACTTATAACGTTTGCCAAATCTTATAATCTGCTATAACTAGATTCTATGTTGATTCAATATGATTTTTTTCTCCAATTTCTTTTTCATTAGCGAGTAGTTGTTAGAGAGGCAATCAAACACCGTTTTTCAAGTTCATCGAGAATCTGGCCTCACGCGTTCGGCCAGATTCTCGATGAACTTGAAAAACGGTGTTTGACGTGTCTCTCTAACAACTACTCTGACACCCGTCCTCAAACCCCTTAAGAGTGAGTCAAATGCGTTTTCCCCGAGCCCGCCCGCAACGGCAAGCGAGGCATAACCAATTGGAGCAAACCACATACCCTCCATATAAACGTGACAATGCCTCGCGCCAACGAACCAATGACTGCCGTTGCGTTTTTGAAAATGCGTGGGATTGAGTTGAAAGAAGGTGATGACTTATATGCAAAGAACAAAGGGACGTTCGAACACAACCCTTGCAGGCATTGTGGTTTAAACTTCACCCAAGGACATTCTCTTGTTGAGCATCAAAAATATGCTTGCAAGAAGCTGAGAACAGAAAAACGCCCGAAAGAGCTTTGTCCCGGCTGCAATCGAGCAGTTTCTAAAACAACGGTTTACAGCCACTTAAGAAATGGTTGCCCTCCCGTGAAAAACAACCCTCGAGTTTTTATACGGCGAGAGGTTGTTCGAGATGTTTTTGCCGAGTCATATGTCAGCCAGCATGAATTGAATGCCTGGCTTGACGAGCAAGAACAAGAACCATTTAAAAACAAAAACCTGGAGGCTCTCAACCCCTTACCCAGGATCCGAGATTTGAGCTTTGTTTCTGATTTCATCGAAGGTAAGTCATCACTCGCAGCTTTTCAAACAGAGTTGTGTGGTTATCACCAATTGAAAAAACATTCACCCTTCGTATACCAATGATTATGATGGCGACAACACAAGCTTTCATGAACTTTCTCAAATCGAGGAACACTGGTCTGAAACAAAAGAGCGCCGACTGGGTGAGAGCCAGACAAAACTCCATCGGGGCATCAGAGATCTCTGCCTTGACAGGATCGTCGCCGTTTGAATCACGGCGCAGCTTGCTCATGAAGAAAATACAGCCAACAAATATGCTCAACAACGCGGCTTGTACCTGGGGCAATCTGTTCGAACCGCTTATTCGCAAGTATTTTGAGAAAAAACATTCTGTTTCCGTTTTTGGTCACAGCATCTCTCTTAATCTTGCAAGAGATCATCCACTTTATCGAAAGGTCACTTGCAGCCCAGACGGATATTTTCTAGACAAAAATAACGGCTTAAACTTGTTAGAGTTTAAATGCCCGTTCAAACGGAAAATAGCCATGAACAGAATTCCTGGCTATAATAGCGATCAGATACAAACAGGTCTTGCTTTGAGTGGCGACATGGTCTCCAAAGGCTTGTTTGTTGACGGCTATTTTAGAATGTGTTCTTTAAACCAGATTGGTTCAAGTCTTGCACACAACCAGTTTCTAAACGGAGGAAAAGCATATAAAACGAAGTGTGACACAACACTTGCGTGGGGAGTTTGTTATTTATTTAGCAAACGGACGATAACAAGAAATCAAAAGGCAATCATCGATGTCGGTTCACTCGAATCAAAACAATCATTTGAGAGAATTATGTCTTCCATTGCTGAGAAGGACATATGGTGTTGTTATGGTGCTGTCAGGATGTCGTTTAGAAAACAGGATGAAGATGAGGAGTTTTTGCGTTACACCAATATGCAAAAAGTGTTCTCAGAGGGTTCAGAAGGCCCTAAACCAGTGGCTATGTTCGCCTGGAAGCTTCTGGATATAACTGAGATTTGGGCGACAAAGCAACCAAACTTTTTGAGCAATATTCAAACGGCAGTCGAGCGTTTTCATAACAGCTTGGCAAGCCTTCGAAAAAAGATAACAGAACACTCTGAAGAGAAAAGCATCAAACAAACCACCCATGTGAAAACTGTTCCAAACAATTTTGGTGATGACAGTGCAGTTGCGGAAGCCTTCTTACTGTCAAAGTTGAACCAATTGGAGAAATACCATCCCAGTCTATATACCAACTGAGCCAATGGAGCAACTGGCTTTTGGTGAATCTCATTGGGACTACTTACCAGACATGATCCAGGATTACATCCTTGAACTGGTTGAAAGGAGTATCCAGCGTGACTTGGCTGTCAGGACCCATCAACGCAGGATGAAATCTGTATGCCATTCAATAAAAAATCATTATCACTGGAAACACCTTTGCCATTTCCGTTTATTCACTTCACAAACATGTGATGAATGTCAAGAATACTTCTCGCCAGAAGTGGACATGGGTATGCACAGAGCCATCTGTCCTGGCATGCCGCCTTATAGAGCTTTACAGCGGGCATTGATGTTTGCAGACATCGACAGTGATGACGAGGAAGACTATGACGAGGAAGACTATGACGGTCCAAGTGCTCACGAAAGTTTCTATGGCATTGCTCACTCAACGTGACCCATCTTTTCAAGCATGATCTTCCAGCTTTGTTCGTGCTTCCACATTGATTTTTCTGGGACTTGCAGCCAGAAGTAATTGACAAGCTGATGTGGCCCTTTTATCGCATCCAAGATTTTGTGGGCCACAAAGGGCATGGAGATTCTTTTCGGTAGATATTCTTCGATGAATTTGAAAGAATCATTTGCATGTTGTATTTCATCATTGGACAAGCAGACGTGGTGTTCACAAATTTTCAGATGTTTGTTGAGATAGCTTTTGAAGTTGTAGTGTTTAGTGGTCATTCTTTTTTTGGTAATTTTGTAATCACCACCATAGAGCCCGTTGTAATCGAAGGTCACACCATCCAAGGGTTCTAATAGATCGCAGTCCTCACAGCAAAGTTCTGATGAAAACATCCTGAGGGTTAATTTGCCTTTGCAGTTTTGGCAAATTTTTGTCCTTTCATTCACAAAGGTGAAAGGTGAGTGTGGAGGGTATTGTGCCTCGGGAGAAAGATACTCCTTGATGATATGAAGGCGTTCTGACAGGTTTGAACGCCGTATTTCCTTGGTGTAGCTTTCGAGTGAGCGCAGGAGGATAAATTTGTATTCTTTATCAAGCTCATCGAGTTTGGTTTTGTATTCGCCTTTAGTGTCCAAGGCCCGAACATCAGCCAGTTGTTTAGCGAACTTCTCCATGGTTGTACACAGCCGGGTTATGTATTCAATTGGGCGCAAATGATTTATCCTTAGAAATGTAGAGATTAAAACCTGAATTTAATCTCTCAAATCGGATTTGGAGGCTGCGATGAGAAGACTTATCTTTTTTTGAAACTCTTGTTTGACTTCCTTGCGAAGTTCGTTTTTGAGTTTCTCGAGGTCTGGCGCTTGTGTTTGAGTGCCAACGTTTTTTTTAGCCTTAACACTATCCCTGATTGCAGCTTTGAGTTCGTGATATTTTTCCACCTCACGAGTAATTATGGTGAATTCTGCATCACTGATCCTCTTGTCTTCCAGAGCCTTTGAGACCAGTTCATAGACAGAGTTGCGTTTAGCCAGGGCCAGTGTATAAATTTTCTCGTGTTTGGTCACTTTTCGCTCCAATCGCTTGTTAGCAGCTGTAAAGCCAACAGAGGATAGCCCACAGAGGGTCGCGACGCCGGCAAGGGCTGGACTTGCAAGAATTCCGAACCCAGTCAATGCAGTGGCTAGGGCCCCTGATGACAGCCCGACAGAAAGTGACCCAAGGCCAACCGCCGAGCCAATGACTAAGGCTTGGGTTCGTTTATATTTCTTTGCGACTTGCCTGTAATGCTCGGCTTCGTCAGACAGCTCTTTAAGCAAGTCAGAGATCTTTTTGAGCCGGAAATCTTCTGCATTGATTTGAGCGATCCCAAGGTCAGGGTATAGCTGTTGTGTCTCGCTGTATTCGGGGGCCGATGGAAGCACATTGGCAGAACTCATGACGTGGGGTATATATATGATTTTTTAATTTATCTCAACTTCAAATTCCAAAGGCGCCCCATTGAAATCGAAGAGGTCATTGTTCCCATCCCTAACTGACAGTGTGATAGAGTTAACAAATTTGCCAGACGAGACGTCACGCAAGACGTTCTGTTGTGTTGTCTCGTAATGAACCTTCTCAAAAGCTTTTCCACGAATATCAAACCGAGCCAAAACCGTCGAAGGCTTTCCATTGAGGAGGTTTTGTTCTTTATCAACCAGATCACAGTGGATGAAGTAAGTGCTTGGTGCCCTTAAACGCTTGACGAAGGTTATTAGCATCAATACAGGGCGTATGCCAAGCAATTCTGCCAGATTATTACTTAACTTCACACTGCTACTGCTATTATGAATGATCATGGCTCCATATGGCCTGTTTGTTTCAATTGTTAGATTTAAACTTCTGTCAAAGTCTTTTAGGCTTTCAAAGTCTTTTGTTAAACTCTCAATAGTGTAATGACCTTGAAGTAAGGTTACCTCACGTGATGAACCATTAGGTGGAGGGTTTGCTGGTGAAATCTTTGCTTCTTCTTTCAAATTATGCCAAGAGTTGAAAATTGAGCAAGAAACAAGACGGACATAACTCGGTTTCGGTAGTGGGTGGTCGAAATAGATCGTGTGAGGGTTAGAAGACGTGACGATTGTTAACACAACCATGATGGTGTATATAATAACATTTTAAATTATAATTATATACAATCATGTTTGGCAGACGGCCTGGTGGCTTTAATCCTAATTCAAATCTTGGCATCTCCATCGGCGGTCACAATTACGGGCCCCCACCTCCTTTTTATTCGCCTCCAAACGCCTATACCCATGTTGCGCCAAAGCCACCACACACAGATCCTCAAATTGCTTGGTTGAGTTCGCCGGAGGCTGCCAAGCTCTCTGCCGCGGCCAAGGCCAAGGCGATCTCAGACTTCAAAAAGCGTTTCCCGCGCGCCGATATGTCTCACTTTGAAGTGCAAGTAGAGTTTGGCGCCGACTACAAAACAGCCACAGGAGAAGTGCTTTACAAAGAGGGCCAAGGCTCATTGGCACTTATCACAGAAATGTCCCACAAAGATTGGACTGGCGCCGAAAGAGATGCTCTTGGCCTTCATTATGACGGAGGTTTCCCTTATCAGTTATCGCTGGGGCAAAAAATGTTATCAATCCCGGCCATTGCTTTCGAAACCGCAATTGACAAAGACATGATGATTGGCGCAATCTTGAATGACAAAGAGCAAAAGATTTATGTCACTCCAACTGATTATTTCACAACGAAATACAGAAATATCTTCAGGGACACACAGATATCCTTCACAACCGCCAAATATGGCCGAAAGTGGATGGGTGGCCTGCATATGAGCTTTTGGCCGCAACAAGTCTCTTTCGCGCTGTGGTGTGCAACAACTGGTTGTGGGATCTCGCGTGACATTCTCTTCGATAAGAATTCCAGTCTATCCCTAACCCCACAACTCCGGTCGTTTTACCGGTTTCACGTTTATTTCACAACAAGGCGAATACTCTACCAGATGGGCGGGGAACAAAGCGTGAGTGCTTTGCCAAACGACCCCCCATTCTCCCAGAAAGACAACAAGTACAACATCGACGCGTACAAGAAGCTTTGCATCGAGTTCGGCATCGACCCCAGTTCTGACTTCCGTTACACATACGGCAAGAACCACGGTCTAGGGAATGTCTACATTTGGATAACAGGAGAGGGCACCAGCTCTACCGATTACACTTATCCAGACTCTGATCTAGCTCTGTTCGATGATGAGCGCGTCACTGACAGAAAAGACCCCAATTACAAAGCCAATGGAATAACTTACGTTCGTAACGATCAAGGGGCGGACACCCAGTTCGAGCACTTTGTACCAAATTACGCACAAGGGCTAACACAGCCAGGGCTCGCGCGTATGAACCAATCAATCGAGGCCTTTGTGTACTGCATTCTTGGTTCACAGGCCAAAACCCGCAGCAGCATCATTGGAAGAGGAGGCCGGGCGTTCGAAACGCAGAGAGTCTTCTTGGTCCATCTAGAGGAGGCCATAATCCTGAGCGACATCGCAACAAGCGTGCAGCGTTACCAGCTTGCCATCCAAGCAACGAAAGTGCGCTTAGACTTTGCGACAGCACCCGGAAGCTGGCTCATGCCCTCGCGCATGATTATCAACACAGAGAGCGTGATAGGGTATAACAACAATCTGCAGGAGGCAACGCAAGGAATGAAGCTGGGCGTGAACAGTGGTGTTAATCTGGGCACGAAAAAAGCCTCCCTTCGCCACATGGACGGTGGCCCGACAAAGATCAATCCACCAAACAGCCACCCATCAAACCCGATACATCTCCAGGCCACACAGGCACAGGGCATTGCGCCCAAACCAAGGACCACACCACAACCAGCCCCAACCCCCGCACCAGAACCACAGCCCGACCCGCATCACGTCTCCAAGGCAGTCGTTGCTGTGGGTGCGCTTGCTTTGGCAGGGCTTTTCGTTTGGGCCAGATAAGTGTGTTCAAGACTTCGAACGCTTTGTGATCCTTTCAACAAGGAAGGCCACCACGGCAAGGATGAGCAACCAGGCGTGTTCGCCCAGAAAGGAGATGACCGACCCAGCCGCTTTGAAGATGAAGCTCACAATTGAGCCAATGAGGCCAGGCAAGGCGCTGGCTGCCTTTTTGCCAAGCTCTTTAAGCCCATTGCCAATAGCCTTGGTGGCCTTTGCTAGGCCGTTCAAGGTGGCGAGTACAACAGCGCTAATGGTGATGCCAGCTGCCAGAACAATCGCTTGCAGGGCCCATCCGTATTTCTTGAAGATTTCTCTGACCCGCTCTCTCAAAGACAGTGCTTGTTCACGCACCTCAACCTGTGGTCGGAGCCTTGCCAGCTCTTCTTCTCGCTCAGCAACCCGGGCTTCCGCTGCTTCTCTTTCAGAGGGAGACGTGTTCTCATCCTCTATGACGCGCTTGTCCTCCTCGTTCTGTCGTTCAAGCTCGGCTTCTCTTTCGTTTAACTCATCAAGGGGTTTTGTTGAGTTTAGCCCTGCTTCAACTTCATTTCTTTCCTTCACCATAGCAGAAAGACGTGTTCTGACTTTGTCAACCTTTGCCTGTACTTGGGCGCGTTCTTTGTCTGTTCGTTTTTGTATTTTTTGCAGGGCCTCTAATTCTTTTTTCTGGTTTTCAAGATCTCGTTGAAGATTCTTTTCCAGCAGTTTTAGGCGGTCTATCTCGGCTTGATTTTCAACGACTGAACCGTGTTCCTGCTCCAGAGCCTCCCTCCTCGCTTGAGTTTGCTCAATTCTGTTTCTGAGGTTTTGTACCTCATTTGCTGCTTGTTGTTTTTCCACAGCAGCCCTTTCATCCTCCTTCAGTTGTTTTTCTGTCTCCTTCAATCTTTGACTTTCTTCCCTTATTGATGCATTTTCTTCAGAGACAAGCTCTTCAGCGCTTGGGCCAAGGGATGTTTTGAACTTGTCTGTGAACGATTTAAGAAAGCTCCCATCTTGCTTGAAAATGAGAGTTTCCCCGCCTTTTGGTCCAAAGGAAACAATTTTGCCATCATTTGCTGGTTTTTTACCAAAACCAATTGGACCTAATTTCGGGATGTTTACTTTTGGAAACTTCCTTTTGATCCAGTCCATGGCTTTATCGATTCTCTCTGCTTTTTCATTTCCGGCCATGATTTCTCCAAGCAGAGGGACGGTTAAAGAATCATCTGGCAGGCCACTCTGCTCAGTAGGCATCGTATTCATTTCATGTTGTTCACCGCCATGGTATGGGGTGGATGTACCGCCTGGTTGAAAGGGTGTTGTTGTGTCAACTTCTTGTTCGTCGTCGTCGTTATCATCGTGGTCTATGTTCCAGTCAACCAAAGGATTCTCATTATCACCAGGTATATCATATCCGCCTTCAACCATCGTGTATATAAATATAATTTTAAAAACACAAATATATATACCCATGGCTGTGCAGCCGAACCAACTCCCATCACACAGTGAAAAGACACTGGGCGCCATGAAGGCAGAGCGAACCGTCAAGCGCATCACATTCAACCCAACTGCGGCCAATCCCGGCGAGACACTTTATGTCTCGGTGCCCAAGCTTGGCGAGCACGATGTTATTGTGTCCGGCTCGCTGGCCCTGGTATTCAACATCAGCCTAGCCGGCGGTCATGCAAACAACTATCTCGTGCAAAATGTTTCTCGGGCCTTGGTTGACAGATTAGTTGTAAAGTTTGCAGCCACCACTGTCCAGGACACGGTTGGGTACGACATCTACAAGATCTTCGAAGATCTCTTCAGATCAACCGATGAGCGGGACAACATGCTTATGGATGGCATCCAGAGTGTGGATTTGTGCAAGATCCGCTCTGGTGCTGGCGACAAAAAGAGCTCAGGGGTGGATGCAGAGAACAAGCTTGAGACAATATACAAGAATAAGTATCACATCAAGCTGGATCATCAGATTTTAACCGACCACGGTGTAGCTGCTGGTATCCTGACCAGCGGGTTTCCCCTTTGTTTATTAGGAGCATGCGCACGGGGGCCTCGTTATTGGCGTGCACGAGGCCACCGTGAAATAACCTCAAGTAACTCAAGTTTCTCAAGTGTTTTGTAACCCGTTTTGTTAAGGTTTTTCTCGCGTTAATCGATGTCTTTCACCGCAATTCTTATGGATACAATGTGATGGTTATTTTGTACGATACTTGTGAGTCATTTAGGGACGCCTCGTGTATGATTAAACGTTTAAGTTGTTGTTTTAACGTCATGGTCTTCATTGTGTGCCGCCATTCGCCGTTACACACGGTGTTATATATCCTCAAGCACTGTACAGTGATCTGGTCTTCGAACTGACCCTCGCCCCCGCAAACCAAGTTGTCCGAGGCTCAGACACAAGCAAGCTCGTGTACAAGTTGGAAAACATCCAGCTGGAGTACGAGACGATCAGAAGTAAGACTCTAGCCGACGAAGCAACAAGCACTTACACTAGTGGCAAGGGGTTCGCCTATGACCTGGTAATGCGAGATCGGGTGCATCCTTTCTCAAAAAGTGGTGACACTCGGCTGAATCTTCGGGTTAACCCACAGCGCCGGTCTCTCAAGGGCCTCCTCTTGCTGTTCATCAACCCCTACACAGCTGGTGCCCGGGACTCTGAGAACTATTTCAATCCCGACATCAACTTTACAACGAGGGCATCAGTGGTACAGACATGTGGAGAGAGTTAACCCGGCATTTTACCCCACACACGGACGGCAGGCCTAACATGAACTTGACCAAATATCTCACAGGCAACAAGTTTGGCCTCTGGATTGACTTGCGGACCATGGCTGACACATCCCTGCACGGCGGCGGCCAACGGCTCGTCAACACACAAGATGGCGTGCAACTAGAGATCGAACGAAACGGTACAGGGTCGGGGAACGCACTCTGCCACATCTTTACCCTCTCAGACGCACAGATGAGTATCATGGACAGACAGCTGGAATCTGTACAGTACTAATATACCATGGCCACAAGAAACAAGATCAACTTTATTGCCAAGCCGGCTCCCCTCCCATCCACCAGACCATTATCACACAATGAAATACAAAGACTTCTGGCAAAGGCCCCCTCCCCGCCAGTTTGCAAACCAACTAATATAGGTGTTGGGTATGGACCCAAGAAAGCTGCCATTCAATGCACTAATCGTGGGCCCCACTAACTCTGGCAAGACACAGTATCTTCTCTCCCAACTGGTGGGCCCCTTTAGGGGTTGTTTTGATTACATCGTTTTATTCTGCCCCACATTTGTTAAGAACAAGACATACGATGGCTTCGTGGACCGCGATCCACACATCTTCGTCATCGTCTGCCAACAGCACGAGATCGAAGACTGGTTGAGGCTGGCGAGCTTCTTTTTCGCATCCACCAACACTTTATTCATTCTCGATGACTGCGCCGCCTCCAAAGATGTCAAAGGCCGCACGGGCCAGCTGGTCAATCTTGGGTTCAGCGCAAGGCATGACGGCATATCCGTGTGGGTCTTGACCCAGCAGATTACCAGCATTGCCAAGCCATATCGTGATAACATTGCAGCGATCGTGCTCTTTTACACGCCCTCCAGCAAGACAACCAAAGCCATATTCGAAGATTATGCCGGAGAGCTCTCCCACGAGGAGTACAAAGAGTTTATCGCAAGGCTCAAATCCCGCAAGTTCTCCCACCTGGTTTTCTCTTTGAGACACCCGTATGGAATTGAGTACAAGATTTAAACACACATATATACCATGAATGCGCCAACAAGTCTACACAAACTGTGTGTGCTTTCACAGCTTTTGGATGAATTGCACAAACACACCATTGATATGCAAAACAAAATTATCAAAGCCGCTGGTGAGGAAGATCTGCGCCTCATGCTTCTTAACAGATATCCATTGCGGTTGACTTCTATGCCAGACACCACGGCAGGGATGGTACGAGAGCTTGAAACCATTTTGCCAGACATCAAGAGAATTATTGAAAAATAAAAAACACATATGTATACCCTGATGGCTGAAGCTGCTGAAGACCAGGTCATTTTTGACGAAGTAATGCAGATGTTGGAGGCCACCCCTGGTGCCGCACCTTCAACAGGGTTAGTTGGTGACAATGACATTCCTGCCAAACGTGAGAAGCTGTCAATCCTTGTTTCAACAGGCAAGGCTAAAGAAGCCATCGGCGTGCAGCTCACACACGATCATGTGGCGCGGTTGTCAGACAAGGACGTTGACAAGTACTGCAAACGGTACGAGGCCTACGTTGGCAACAAGACAACCGAATCCCTAGTTGATTCTGGCATCATGCTAATATCCAAAGGCGTTGGCATGGTGGTCCCGGTTGATGATGTGGCGGAATTGCAGAAAGAACTGGCGAACGACTACATCATCAACCAGGAGCTGTCAAATCTTGCTGGGGCTATTGCCATGCGATGCGGACGATGGCTGGCGATTGCCAATGCTGCTCTCATCACAACAAAACACATCAAGTTTGAACGAGAGCCTGATCACAAGCCTGATTTGATAGAATTGGAACCACCAGCCACACATCCAACCAGGGACAGTGAAGGCTATCCACTTGAGGGACTTGATGAAGTTGGGTTGGGACCTGTGGCGACCTCTCAGCAACCTTGAAGAAACCTGGCAGCAACCTGTCAGCAACCTGGTACCTCTTGCAAAAAAAATAAAACTCACATATATACAGGATGGCCACACCACTCGAGACGATCCCTGAAGAAACTCCAACTCCAACTCCAACTCCAACACCTGCACGGGTTACCTCTGAGGCTCCAAAAACAAAGCCTGCAACAGAAAAGAACCCCGGCCGCGTTGCTTCTGGCAAAAGGTTAGCAGAACGAAACCGCATGGCCCGGGAAGCAAAGAAAAAGGCGCAAGCAGAAAAGCCTGCATCCTCAACAAGTGGCACAACAAGTGAAACAACAAGTGGCACAACAAGTGACACAACAAGTGACAGCAACAGCAACTCAATCGTTTATATTCTGGGGGTTGGTGGGTTGATTGTCTCTGCTGCTGGTGTTTATTACCAGCGCGAAGCTATAATGCAAAGGCTTGGGAGAAAACCAAACACACCACCACCAACGCCAGCAAACACCCCCACGCCAACCCCACCTGCAACACCACCAGCAACACCCCCATCTCGAATTCCTGTAAGACAAGGAATAAAAAATATGGAATAAAAAAAACATATATATACTGCACCATGAATCCTTTCCAGGAGGTGATGAATGTTGCTGCAGTCGGAGGTGTTGTTTTTCTTTGGTTTGGATTTAACGTGGTAGCCTTTCAAACAGTTTACAGATTGGCAATGAACAGGCACAACGAGCCTGAGTATGTGTACGTGTATGAGTCCGAGCCTGAGTCCGAGGCTGAGGTCGAGTCAGAGGCCGAGGTCGAGGAGCCCCGAGTCCGAGTCCGAGGCCGAGGTCGAGGTCGAGCCCGAGTCTGAGTCAGAAAAATAAAAAACATATATATATATATATATTGCACCATGGCTTTTTTACAGGGGGTTATGACTGGTGCTGCAATCGGAGGTGTGCTTCTTTTTTGGGGCAAACTTAGCGTGGCCTCCGTTAAAACAACTATCGGATTGGCAATGAACAGGCACAACGAGCCTGAGTCTGAGTCTGAGGACGACCTAGAGGTCCAATGGACCCGAGAGTACAAGGCCGAGGCCCGAGAGGCCGAGGCCAGAGCCCTTGAGGCCAAGGCCCGAATCCTCAATGACACGGCCCGAGAGTTCGAGGGTCTAACCCTCTATTATGAGGCCCAAGGAAACTATAAAGAGGTCCGAGTCCTCTATGACAAGGCCGTAGTCCTCTATGATGAGGCCCGAGTCCTCCATGATGAGGGCCTAAAGGGCGCGTGTTGAGATTTAACGAGACGACAAAGGCACAAAAAATAAAAAAAACATATGTATACTGGGCACAAACCATGTCTGACAACAAGCTTGTGAAAGTCTATCCTCGACGCCGCAACAATCACTGGCCTTGTCGCTGGTATTGGTTGGATTGGTAAAAAGACCATCAAAGAGAACTTAACCGCCGACCCCAGTGCAAGCTTGATGAATTACGTCAAGTTCACAGCGGTCATGGCCGGCACCATCGCGCTGAAGAAATATCTCGAGGACCAGAAAATCCTCCCAGCCAACTTGTAAAATCATATATATACACAATGGCCTCGATTGCAATAATGGCTCTTGGTGCTGTTCTCAATGCAGCCGCTTTCACGGGCGGCAATTATCTCGCAAAATATCTGTCTGGCGATAACGGCAAGGCGGCAATGGATGAGAAAATCCGACATGACCACGCCCTTGAACAATACCAAGCGGCTTACGCTAAATACCAGAAGGACCGCACCAAGCTCCTCGACTGGATTGCAGCCAATGATCGGAAGGAACACCAAGCTAGCAAAAACTTCCAAACCACTGACCAAGCCCTGGTCTTGTATAACCAGATGCACCAAACGCAACCAGATAAACAAATCAAAGACAACAAAGAGCCTGTCTTCTCGGACTTCTACAAGCCCAGCCCACAACAGAAGAATGGCGAACTTGCGTTCATTGGAGGCACCCTGCTTGCGGGTGGGTATGCGGCTTATCGCCTATTGTAGAAAAAATCCTAGAATATACAAGCATGTCTAAAATCTGTGCGAAGGCAAATCATCCACCAAACTTACAAGACTTTACAAAATGGTCTGAGCACTTTATCAATGAAAACATTGGAGACTTGGTTGATTCATTTGATGAATGTATTCAACTTTTTGAAGAAATCAAACAGAGCGATTTCACGACTCCATCGGAAAAATCTAAAGCTTCAAAAATTATACGAAAATTTGTTTTTGCCCGTGGCCATCTCCTTGAAGTTCTGAGGAAAGCAGAAGAACAAGAACTGCTTTAATATAAACACGATGGAGGCCAAACTCTCTAAGATCTATTACAGTCCGAAAGGCTACTGGAAAGGTCTTGCCGCTGTCAAAAAGCTAGCTGCAGCAGCAAAGGTCTCTGATGATGTCGCAAAGAAATGGCTGGTCAAACAAGCCCTTTGGCAAGTTTACCTCCCACCGCCACGCGCTATCCCTCGACCCAAGTTTGATGTCTCATCACCCAATGCAGTGCATCAAGCAGATCTTCTCTTCCTGCCCCACGACAAACTTCCACACGGGAGAAAGGTTTACAAATACGCATTAACCCTTGTGGATGTGGCTAGCCGCTACAAAGCAGCAGAGCCATTGACTTCGAAAGAGTCTGAAGAAGTCTCAAGGGCATTTGCGCGGATTTACAGACGTGGGCCTTTGAAATGGCCGCAACTCTTGCAAGTTGACCCTGGGAAAGAGTTTATGGGGGCTGTGACTCTAACAATGGAAAACAACAAAACAACCATTCGTCGCGGACGGGTTGATATCCACAGAGACCAAGCAATTGTGGAGAGATTCAACCGAACCCTGGCTGAAAGGCTGTTTGGTTATCAGTATGCCGTTGAAATGAATATGCCCTCTGGCCGTTCGACTGCATGGGTCAAAAGACTGCCAGATGTTGTCTCGGCCTTGAACAATGAAGTAACAAGACTCACTGGCAAGAAGCCCGCTCAAGCAATCAAAGAGAAAGCCGTTTCTTCCAAGCCTGCGACTCCATATGCTAGGCCTGTTGGGGTGAATGAGAAGAAGCTCCCTCCCCGGGTGAGTGTGAGATATCTTTATTACCCCGGTGAGCTAGAGGGTGGTGGGAGGCGTGCGACCGACCCGATCTGGTCTTTGAAGGTCCACAACATTGAGAAGGTTGTCACCAAACCAGATGCACCTGTCGTGTATTATCTCTACGACGGCCCTAAGAGAGGGTTTGTTCGTGAGGAGTTGATGATTGTGCCACCGGCCACTCAGTTGCCCCCAGCTGGGTTGTGAAACTCATTCGGTTCTGTGTGGATGCCGTCTGGCAGTACCCAACGCTTGTCGTAATAAGCAGAAAGCCCCAGCTTGTGCTGCTCGTAAGTAAACATGGCACCGTTGTGCATTCGGAAGCCCCTGTTGGTGGCCATGTCCCTGCTCCCTTGCAGGGCTCTTTCGAACCTTTCCCGGCAAAGCTCGTTCTGCTTCTTGTTGACGCCCTTGGAGGACATTTTGGCCTCGCCACTGTCCTCGTCTTCGACGTAATAACACTTGCTGCACAGGGCGATGGCCCATGTGCCTTCCTTCTCAAGCTTGAACAAGCCTGGCTCTCTGCCGCTCCACTTGTCCCACGCCAACCAATTCTTCTTCTCCGCTTCGAACTGGGCGCGAAGTTCCGGGCGAACGGCATCTTCCAGAGTGTCGTGCGCAAGAGCGAAGTACATGCTGTCCGTGTCCATCTGGATGAGCTCGAAGTCGCGCCTGTCGATGAAGTAATCTAGGAAGTCGTAATAGAACTCCAGCATGCGAAGCTTTGCAAGTTGGTACACAACAATGCCCACTTGAAAGGGTCGGTCGATTGTGACCTTTTGCTTTCGCAGCTCGATCTTGTAAGCAGCTCCAATCTCTTCGAGGTCATCGAACAAGGGTGAGCGGAGATGCTTGTCGACCTCGTCCTCGTCAATTGTGTACAACGTTCTTGTCTGGCGCTCCACAGCTTCGATGAACTTGCCGTAAGCACTGTTGCCAAGGAGCTTGAACACTTCAGCAAGCAGGGCCTTCTCCTTGTCAGCGTCGCCTTTCCTTCGATTGTGTGCGACCTCGCGAACGAACCAGTCAAAGAGCTTTTTGGGCATGTAATCGAGCGTGCGGTAGACTGCCGTGATCTTGAGCCCGATGTTGAGATACCACTTCAAGAGGGGTGCGTAGATTAGCATCTTTTTCGCTGACAACACACCCAGAAGCTTTTTCTGGTCGGGAAAGCGGGTTCGACCACTTTCTTGGAGGTAATCGTGCATATGCTGTGGAACAAATTCGTCAGGAACTGCTTGGTTGATGAAGAGCGGGGGAAACTCTTCGAACTGCTCCCACAACTCTCGAGGGACTTCGATGTCCACTTCCGCAAACCCGAACCAGCCGCCTGTATGCAGCTTTATTTCAAGAACTCTCGCATCCTGCACCGGGTCATTGTAATGCACAACCTTCTCTTTACCACAGGGCATCTCCTGCAGCATCGTGCTTGGGTAAAGGGAGTTAGCATCGAACCCCACAATCCGTTTCGTGATGCGAGCTAAGTCGCCATGTTTGTGAGAACGAATGCGGGTTTCGCCTCGCACGTGTTTGCGGGTGAAGACCAGGCTTGGCCCGCCAACCACAGCCCCCTTCAGCATGGCGTACGCTTCTGGGCCGGGGGCGTATAGGGCTGGAGCATTGCGGCCTCTCAACGAACCTCGCAAGACGTATTGCATTGATACTCCTGGCAAGGAGACCGCGTCTTTGAAGATGTCCACCCCGAGGCCCGTGTAAAAGCCCTTCATCGTTTGGAGAGCTTCGAGGAAGGGAGACACGTCTAGATTGTTGTAATACTCCAGCCAGTCTCCCAATGTCTTCATACCTTTCTCGTGGAAGATGCGATTGCATTCCTCGTGCTCCTTGGGAGAAAGAACAAAGGCTTTTTTGAGTTGCGACAATTAGCTGCAAAACTGTTGAGACACTCTGACAAAAAACACTCACTTTTATAAAAAATGATGACTCAAAAAACAAAAGAACAATATATTTTCCTCACAACCCCCCCTCCCCCGTTCAATGTTGTTAGCCAAAGTTTTGGACATGGCGCCGGTCACAAAACAACATTGATGAGGGGGGAGGGGTAAGGAAAGGTAGCAATGGTGCACTTCTTCCAAAAAAGCACTTGTGAATGAAAGTGTCTCAACTACTTTTGCAGCTAATTGGAGTACCAGCACTCGTGTGGAGGAAGCCCCGGGAAATCCAGCTTGTCAGTGCTGTCAAACCACTCGTATGGAAGCCAGGACTTGGTCTGTGTCGCTCCATACGTCTTGACCCACTTGTCGTACGTGATGCCTGGGGCCAAATAATTCATGATGTCCAAGAACTTGTAGCTGGGAGTGTTGATGAACATGATGCGCCCCTCTTTCTCCGCAGCGAAGACCTCGTTCTCACCAGCGAGATGAGTGACAAAGTACTTGCGGATAAGTTTGAGATCGTAATGACCTGAGTTGAAGCCGACCACAGGCACTTGGTTGCACCATTTGTCGATGCGCGCCAGTTGCTTCTTAGTAAGATTCTCAAGGTCTGGGGGCATGTATTTTACAGCCACGTCTTCTCGGATGGCTGCGCTTTGCCACTCCAGGGAGGCATAAAACAGACCGATAAGCTCGTCAGGATCTTTGGAGCAAATGTACTCAGGCTCAGGGTTCAACGTGTCGGCAATGGAGACTGAGATTGGCACATGCTCGCTTTAATAAGAGAGATCGTGTGTCGGACGAGCTGCCTTGGTCTTGTCCTGGTACGCTTCGAAGTCATAGACGATCGCGTGGGGATATGTTTTGTTTCTTTTCTTTGGGCAACGATCATTCCACCAGGGGGCAGGCCGTTCATGCTCCCACCTTTCCACCACGGTGTACCCAGCATCTCGAAGAAACTGAGTTCGTTGCAGAGTCTTTTGGTAAGCATTCGTCCTTGTGATTGTGTAGCCCCTTCGGTCAACATAAACCGCTTCGTCCCTCGTTCCTTCGGGGTAACATCTCTCACAACCGTGCCAGTGACAGCCGTGGAACTGGAAAACTGTATTGCTTTCTGGGTGATAGCCGTCGACTGGAGCCCCACAGATATAGCTCTCACCACCATGGCCGCATCTGTGATGATGGATGTGAATGCCGGCCTGCTTAACCTCCCACTCCAGCCAGCACACTGCCTTGACACCGAAACCACCTTCTGGGTAAAAGGCTTTCTCAAAAGCTGACTCTGGAGGGAGGATACGTTTCCCGGGGCAGTCGATTTTGGTTTGACCACGAGTACACGTCTTGGAGTGGCGCTTCAAGTTATCAGCCCGTGTGAACCTCCCACCACACTCGCCACAAGTGTAATTGTTTGTGACTTTATTGATATTGGTGATCAAGAAGGAGTGGCCCTCATGAATACCGACAGTCATGGTTGGAGTGCCCACCTTGTCGTAATTCACAGGGGTGTGAAATAAAGTGAAGTCACCATTGCGGTGAACAAGATATGCGGCAATTCCTTGCTTGAAATGCCTTTCGATTTTGGAGAAGTGCTGCAAATTTAGCTGGCCTCGAAGCCCCGGATAAACTGCGAAGAAGCTTTCCGCGAGTTCTCTGGATCTGCGAGTTGAACGACCTATACGAGCTCCTCGATGGACAGCCAAGCAACGAAAAAGACAAAGATTGTCGTTGAAAGTGTCAAGAGCAATGACTTCTCTTTTGTTGCGAATCCAATCAGGAAGACGTCCGAGGCCTATTTGCAAGGGTTGCCGATCCAGAACGACTTTAAGTTCAAGCAGAACAGTGCGTTCGTAAACCCATTTGGTGTCAGGCCTGTTGAGTCTTGCATTTTGAAGACGAAACTCTTCCTGGGCTTGCAACCACTGTCGTGTCTCGGAAAGAGTGGCTAGCCAACGACTGTTGTGGTTGTTTTGATAAAACTCTCTCAACTCCGCGGTTTCAGTGTTTCGTAACTCGAATGTGAAGCGTAAATTGATTGTGTGACGTGTGTGAACATTTTGCTTGATTTTGTTCAAAATTCTGGCGACAAGAGAGTTTTCGAGATCGTTTACAAACCGGAACCGGAGTGTTCGTCTGCCGCGTTCAACTCCTCGGTCAACCCGATCATAGATTTGAACAAGTTGTTCAAAATCTAAATCCGGTGGATTGTTTTGAGGCTCGACCTCAGCATTATTGTCGTCGGCAGGCTCGATCTGCTCGAGATTTCGTGCCTGTTCGTCCAGCCAGGCAATCAGCTCGCGTTGATTGGCATCACGCCGTCTTCGTTGCCGGGGTTGTGCCATCCCGTATATACCAAGGGTTTAGATTTCTCCAATTGGTTATGCCTCGCTTGCCGTTGCGGGCGGGCTCGGGGAAAACGCATTTGACCCACTCTTAAGGGGTTTGAGGACGGGTGTCAGAGTAGTTGTTAGAGAGACACGTCAAACACCGTTTTTCAAGTTCATCGAGAATCTGGCCGAACGCGTGAGGCCAGATTCTCGATGAACTTGAAAAACGGTGTTTGATTGCCTCTCTAACAACTACTAGCGCGTCCACCGGCTGTATAATGCCGCTATGGACGGCTGGCGTAAACGTAAAAAGTTGTACCGTGCCCACTACCTTTTACGTTTACGCAGACCATTCACATGTCGTCTCTTATTTTATTTACACACTTAAATTAGCCAACTAACTGCGTCCGTTCACACGTGAAAAATACACGACAGTGGAAATTCACCATTAGGTCAAACAATGTACGTATCATTGTATAGTCGCAAGCAGACTCAGAGAAGCACAAGGATCAAAGATTTGTTTTTTTTTCTTGTACTTGCGCTTTCGCTTACATTTTGTCTGCATTTTTTTCAGGGGGAGGGTTTGAGAAGGGGAGAGGGTTTACTCAATAACGTTTTATACGGGGAGGCTTCGCCCCGAACTTTACAACCTTGCCTTTTTCTCATACTAAATTTTATCAAAATGGTACCCATCTTGTATACCTCAAAAACAAATTGCACCCCTTTGTTTTACCTCAAATATAGGCAGAAAACAGTATATTATCCCACACGATACATGTACAGCTGGACAGCGGCCGGACTATTCAAATTACAAAACGATCATCGCAGCATATGAAGCTTTCGTAATATTTGCGTTGTAATTTTTGCCCAAATTTTGCGATTCTCCTCATATACCCGCATTTAGTTGATAACAGTGTATCAGCATCAGTTAACCATACTGAAAAGATATAAAAGCAATTTCGCTACTCATCAGTATAATGCGAACGTCGAAAAGGCACCCCGTTCGGGCGGAGCCACGCCGTATCAGTCACGGTCCCCGCCCACTCCCTCCCTTACGATGAAGTCCGCACCCACCAACAACCCCCCCCCCCCCCTCCGGGATTTTTACTTGACGTGAGTAGGTTGGTCTGTTGTACTTGCTCAAGTGCTTATGTCGCCACTGAAAAGCAAACTGAAAGTTTTATTCACATGCCAATCCAGTTGGTGTTTTTCATAATTCAATTTTCAGATGAAAGAAATTTCAATCCTTAGTCAAAACATTTTTATCATGAGATCATCAAGTGTATATCCTTCTGACTTGCTATCTTCATCTCATTTACAAAACTGATGTATGATGAAAGGAAAAGCTAGTTGTAATAAAAATTAGTTGTAATATTCTATTTTTTCGCTAATGAATATGAAATTTGCGTCGATTAGTTCATGACAACCTTAAAAATTCTAGAGCGTGCTAATGGCAAAATCGGCGCTGACAGGTAAACAGTTGTGGGTTCGGATTTTTATTTGATTAGATGCAAAAGATGTTATCAAAGCACATTACATAGCATATTCATTAAATTAACTCATTTCATTCACTGCAAATTTTCCGTAAGGCATCGAAGCCTTCACAGTACCGACCACGCATTGACCACGAAAGACAAAAAAACACAGCGTCGTGTTGTCTCAAGGCATAATGAAATGAATCAGAAGTATTTATATACAAATTTGCGCTGTCATTGTCTCCCTTGCAATTAGCTCAGAAACGCATTGTGGCATAGTGCTATCAGTGGAGCAATATGTTTTAAAAAGGCTTACTTGATAGCAGTCAGTCATAACCGAACGATGGCTTAAGCCTGCAGGGAATACGAGGAGAAGGTAAATTGCACGACTGATTTCTGCATTTTACATAATAACCAGGTGTTAAAAAATATGGACGCAAGTTGTGATTTATCAGGAGAAGAATACAAAATTCCAGGGAAAGACAATAAGGACAAGTATTTTTCTGGAGAATGCACTGTGTTGAAAGAAGGCGCAGAGGACAAATCGCCCCTAGCCCTTTACATGCGCAACAGCGCGGAAAAAGTGATCAAAAGCAGCAGCGATGTGCCATCTTCTCTTCCACGCCAAAAGAGCCGACTGTTTCGAGGAGGCAGGAAACTCTCGAGAAATATGTGGGCAAGCGTCGGTCACGAAAAAACGGCAAAGAAAAACAGGTTTTTGAAACCAGAAAAGTCCATGGATGACATGATGTTTTTGACCGGAAAAACTATTGTCGATCGTGACACAAATATCGATTCTGTGCCTCAAGATGTCTGTCTTGATGAATCGTTCAATGATACATCACGAAGAGGGAGCATTTGTGAAGAGTTAGAGAAGGAAATATTCAGTGGTGGGATTAGCTTGCACGAGCTGCGCAAAGCTATGGTAATAGAGGAAACATTAAAGGAAAGGTTTCTCATGTAATCTGATGTTCAGTCAGTCAAGAAAGTAATAAATAAGATATAACTAAAGAACGCATCATGCACTGTCTTGCAGTTGGAAGAATGTTGCTTCAAACACTGTTATCAGTGGATGGTTCCTTAATAATTTCAGGAAGACTTTCAACTTTTTTTCGCTTGAAATTCTATGAACGGTTAAACGTATACCTCGGTCGTCCTAGACTTAAAACTGATGGAGTAAAATAGTCTTTGCTTATGAGATATTTCGGTGCGCCAAACAAACAAACCGTGCACGTGAGATACATTTGTTGGCTTTGTGGTAACTCAACAGATTAAAAAACGTCAATAAAAATGGACAGTTGTCTTTCACGCATTTTCTTTTAATAATTACCTGATTGTCTACTGTACACAGCTAAGAGAACTTTGAAAAGGTTACTTTACAATACTCTGATAGCGCAGATGAAAGTTCGATACACTCTTTTTTATATAAAAACGTATCTTAATTTTGGCTGGGGGCGGGCTTAGCTGGGACTGAACTTTCGTATTTGTTTTGGTGATTTAAGCCTGAAAATGTTCTTATGATGTTCTTAACATTAATTGTAAAGTATTTCAATAAATTATATAGTTTTGAATGAAAAGAAAGAAAAATGGCCAGGTTCTACCAATTTCCTAATTAAATGTTATAAAATTTGCTTTAAATGGAAAACGGCCTATTTTTTAAGCATTTTGGGATTAGTTGGACTGTAAATGTACTTTGACCAAATTTTTTCCCTTTATTATATTCTCAGTTTAATAGCTAACTGTAAAAATAAGAGAACAAAATAAAATTAAGACGTGGTTAACAAAATCTCAGTCTGGGAATGTTCGAAGTACGTTCTTTAAATGTAGGCCAGTCCCAACTGACTTCAACGATGTTATAATTATAAAACTGAAATGTTCTTATATATAAAGAGAGTGTATGACAAAAAAATCTCACAAGCGTATATTTGGACTGATTTCAGATTTTCGATCTTTGGTTTCTAGTACAATATACACATTTCAATTATCTGTCAGATTTCATATTACATGCCTTATCTTTATTTGCACTCATTTTGCGGCTTAAGTACAATGGTAACCATCTTTAAGACAGCTAGTCCCTTAACTTGATGAAGAGGTATATATTTTAAGAGTGACATAATGCATTATTGCACGTTTCATCTACAAATTGATCAGCTGCGTGTTGTACTTATCTCTAAAAGCTTGTAGAATGTTGTATAAATTATTCAATTTCCTTCAGGAAATATGCCACAACTTAATTTAAATTCATAAAATTAAGGCGATATTTCCATTGTGAACTAAATCTTTTGTTTGAATCAAAATAAAGCTGTTGAGTTGGTTTTACCTATAAAAAACTGTTTATAGGAATATATGTATGATCATATAGTGAGATGACTTTTAATTCTCTTCATTAAAGATTAAATCAAACTATACAAGTCTCAATATGTTGTCACAATAGAAAAATTTACCTTACTTACGTACGTACACACTCTTCCTATTCAATTTTACTTCGATCACACGAGTTTACCCTTAAGCCGTTTCTCCTGTTTTCATTTAAATAATAATGTTTTTAATATATTTGGCACGGAAAAACATCGATGTGGAGACAGAGAAGTCTATCAGATAAGAGAGAATCGGATAGCTATTTCCTGTTATTTGCGCAAATTTTAATTTTTTATTCATTGCTTAATAAATAATAGTTTTGGTCATGGAATTATTACGTTATGTTTGGGTTGATATATTTGCAAAATATCAAAACAAAAAAATAAGCAAAATAGCGTTACCACTTTTTTACTTTAATTGCATACTGCAATTGCATAATATATGCGACTCAAAATCGCGCTAGCGCTTTTAAAATATCGGAGAACTTCCAAAACGAGAACCACTCGAACGTAGCAAATGACTTATCAAACATGTTAACCAACGGACGTACAGGCTTTTCTCGAATTTCTTCATGAGAATTTAGACGTCAAAGGTAGCATAAAGTCAAGCCATTTTTGAGTAAAAATGCGTGTTGTTCACCTCTTTACGGTGTAAAAATATATAAAATGCTACCAAAAGCAGCAAAATGTTTAATTACATCGTATTTTGTAACTCTAGAGAAAAAATGCAATTTCCGCATTTTCCCGATAAAGTTGTAAAATAGTAAAATCCAAGATGGCGGCCATATTGTCGGCCATTTTGGATGACCTCACGGACCCCCAGCAGCGCTACAATCCATAATATTTGCCTTATCTTGTAACACCGCAAAAACCCAATGGAAAGGTTGCAACAACAACTTTTTGGCAACTTTTCGTATTTCGAGCAACTTTTTCCATTTCGAGCAAGTGGAAAACCCTAAGTTGGCGTGTATGTCCAAGGGTGAAACTGGATTCAGCATCCTTAAATTCC
This sequence comes from Dendrophyllia cribrosa, assembly GCA_024195265.1. Classification (NCBI taxonomy): domain Eukaryota; kingdom Metazoa; phylum Cnidaria; class Anthozoa; order Scleractinia; family Dendrophylliidae; genus Dendrophyllia; species Dendrophyllia cribrosa. The sequence goes on from JAJLRJ010000004.1 coordinate 51,580,300, forward strand.
TTAAGGTTTATTTATTGTGATCAGGTGTCTTATGACGCCATAATTTGTCTGAGCGTAACCTTAACATTCTTGGCTTCTATGACGGCTGGTGAAACTTTCTCTAACATTACTCTAAAGCTCTCTCCTTGGCTGAAAACCGACACTTTGGAAAAAATTTACTGTAGTCCCCAGACTCTCCTAGACATTCAAAATGGTGGCGAGAGAAGACCCCAGGTCACGTGAACTTAACTAATTGGCTTGGCTCGCTCAACCTCGTCTAGGGCTTTCCACAAGTTGCTCTAAATTTCTCAAAAAGTTGCTCCAAAATTCCAGAAAGTTGCTTTTTTATTACGAAAGTTGCTCTTTTTTCGTCAAAAAGTTGCTTTAAAAATCCTGAAGTTGCTTTTTTATTAAAATAAATTGAATTGTTATTATTTTTAATTTTTTTAATTTTAATTTTTTTGAGTCACTCGAGTGTGAATCTTCTTCCGCCATTTTGAATTTTCTTAACAAAAACCGCTGACCGAGCAGTCGTCTCATGCATCTGCCCCAGGGGGCAGAGGGAGGGAAGATCTGGCCTCTTTCACACAGGAAATTCATAAATAGTATAATAAAACATTGTGAAATATGGAAGCAAGGCCAATTTTTTAAGTAATGATCCGCATAAGAAGGATAGCGCTGAAGGGCTATGCACGATGGAATGTCAACTTTTTTCATTGTTACTGAACTAGTGATCTCATTGGCCTAGACTCAAAAACTGCTCAAAAGTTAAGGTTCAAGGTGTATTTTGTCTAATTTTTTTTAAGGTTTCAAGTAATTTGAGACCCAATCGCACAACATGCAAGTTTTAAAAGAAATTGTATTTGGGAAACTTCATCAAAGAAGTAAAATTATTAGCTATTGTCTTTAGCTATTCTGATTGGTGAACATTTCCTAAAATTTATTTGACGCAAATGGATTTTCTTTATTTTTATAATGAAATATAATTATGAACCATCAGCTCCTCCTCTATTCTTGAAACCAAAGATATTCTATGTGGGAAAGAGCCAATGCCATAGAACAATGAAGTTTACCATAGTTCATTCTTATGTGGGGCATTGCTTAAGCACTAAAAGCTGCTCTGATTTCTCAAAATTAGTAGAAAACTAGAAATTGCTCAGAATGCAAAAGGTTGCTCGAAATGAAAAAAGTTGCTCGGAATACGAAAAGTTGCCAACAAGTTGCCTAGAAACGTGTGGAAAGTCTTAATCTCGTCCCCAGGACCTTCTCCACGTTTAAATCGGCGACGCATTTCGTCACATGACATGTAACAAAATCTCGTCTTCGGAGGTTATTTGGCAGTCATATTTTTTTCTTGGATCTGGAACCCTGTCAACATGTATCATGTGACAGAATGAATTATGGATTAATAAATATGAACCGATTTTCTTCGAAATAAATACAGGAGCCAAAATCTGGATTTGCGCAATCCCCTCATTTCATATTAAAGCCCTCCTAGAAAAAAATGGTCCGTTTTATTTTGCTCAAAATTTGGGAATCGACTTCCTTTGATATAGTCTAGAATGTGGCCAAGTTACAAAAAATTCGTCGGAACAGAAACGCTGCAACAGAAATGCCGTCAACTTAGGAGCTTATTTTCAAGCGCTCTTCTCGTTTTACTTAAAAAATATTTTCTTGATTTTCTTGATTTTGAAGTATCATTCTAGCCACGACCGGCTAAAGCTCGCTGTTAAGATTTTAAGGTTACATGATCTGCTATTTCCCGAAAAGTTCCTGGGGACGAAATTGCTTCGGAATGAGAAAATCCGCAAACGCAAAGGAATGCTTTGGATCATCATCTTATCCGGATGTTTCGATGGCAGCCATGTTTAAATCAGTACGATCACGCTTTGTTTTTGTTTCTAGTCGTCAAGTTTATAAACGAGGCTTTACGTTTTTAGTTCAATCTCTTAATAATAATAAATTTCTCTTAATAATAATAAATTTTATAAACGAGGTTTTACGTTTTTAGTTCAATCTCTTAATAATAATAAATTTTCTCTTGTAATTTCCTAGCTTTATGGGTCCACATACAATGACGTAATTTCTTCATTACCCAGTCTACTTCCAGATGTACTTCCCTATTTAATTTTATGGTGGGGCTTTGCGTAAAAACCGTGAATAACTCAATTTACTTTCTTATTGTTTTCTTCTCCTTTTCTTCGCACAGTATATATGGTATGTCATGTTGCTTTATTTTAAGTGAAATGAAACAGCTTTCTTAAAAAAAAAAAAAAAAACGAAAAAGAAAATGAAAACAACGACCGAGATAAGGCCTTTTGCATTACTGTCAAACCTACCTGAGTAGTAACTTACTTACCCTCAGGCAGGTCAGACAATCAGACCTGAGAAAAAGCACGCCTTCTAAATTCCTCAAATGAAAACCGTACGGCGCTGACACGGGACAAAGCCGTGGACTTGGCTACGAACGCGACGTTTGAGAAAAGCTAAGAAAAACATTCAAACGAAGATTTGAACTAATTTTTTTGGAATATATGGTGGGGGAGTGGTAGATCTACAGCGTTTCGGAAGCGAGCGTAACATCCATATACGTGTGCACTTTTATTTCAGAAGATAATTAAAAAATTATTTCTGTGCGTTGCATTTCTGTTCTCAATGTCTAGTACTCATCAACTAACTCAGCTCAACACCTGCACAACATAGTTACGTACTCGCCTGGCCGCTGCGTTGTTTTGACCAAGAACCACACCCTTGCTTCTGTCTACATAAGATGCCAGTTTGTTAAATTAACAACAACGACGAGATCTCTTCTTAAGGATCTTAACGTTCCACCATTTTGTATGATGCATTTTTCGATCTCATCGCAAATTGCCTTTCTTCGTGTGTTTGGTGCATTGGGTTTGTAGATAAACTCATCAGGCTCCAGCATTCCCGCGGAAGAACACTCATCTTTTATGATTTCTTCTCGCGTTGCAATATTCTTTCCATCGCAGTATGCCTTTACAACTGTTTTTAGCGTAAAGTTCTCCGAGAATGAGCGACGAAACCCTCGAGTTTTTGAAGCTATCAGTTTCACAGTATCGTTTCCTTGTAACATTGATTTAATTCGATGTCCATCTTTTCTATCCTCACTAGTTTGTGAGGCGTTGGGCTTTCTTTGTGTACCGCACCGGTCGAATGTATCATTAACTCCATGGTGAATCCAGTGGAAATTTTCAGGCCAGGCACGTTTCACTAAGTCGTGGTGCTTTTTGGAAGTTTGTATCACGAATCCTGGTCTATCGCACCCTTGGTACTGTTCTGAAATCGTTTTCGCCAAAATCATTGTTCACATCCAATTCCAGTTGATGCAAAATGATAGAACCGATTGCATCTATTCACTTTTAAGAGCACTTATGCTGAATACATTTGAATAGCAATAGCAAATTAAGGATGACCTTTTGTCAATTAACTATCACTTTGTATAGTGCTAAAAATACTTCACCATGTGAAACGAATCTTTGAGATGAGATCTTATTCATGAACTGAAGTATAGTGAACTTCTAAAATCTAGCAATTTCACACCGACATTAAGCAAAAATGATAAAGCAGTATATTATTAATTTATGTTCTTTCACTGAAAACTACTACTTTTTCCTCAATATTATTATACTTTGTATTAGCGTTCTATAATTAAATAAAATTTGACGCGGACGTGCTTGTAGCACTTAAAGTATTGTTACATTTTAAATAAAAGCCTTTTTCGATGTTTACATATATGCCTTTATGATGTTGCGCTTAAGGCACAATTTAAGGGCTTAAAGTTGGGTATGTCATATGCCATATCAATGCAACGCAAATTCGCACGTACTAACTACGATAAAGGATCAATATAAAAAGAAATTTTGGGTGTCGATCAATACAGTATATATAATACGGGCGTTTTATATGATGAACACGGCCATGAATGACAATATAAAAGGGAAAATCTTTCGGATTCGTCTGGTTTATTTCCTTGAATTATTTGGGGAATTAGCAGCAACCGGCTGTGTGTTAATGTGTTTAGGAAATGAAACCTTTCCCGATCAAATTATTAGTGCTCTGCAAACAACATTACATTTTAAATGGATTTTCAACTGGATCGTTACATAAGTTATATTTTAAGATATTTCAGCCGCTTGTTTCGGCATGAAATTCTCTTGAAAGGTGCTTTATAAACAGAGACACTGTGCTTTGCCAAGAGCCAGTTGCATTTTTATTTGGAGATACAAAACTACAGCCAAAGTTAGGCAATTAATATATACCTGCAGAGAATTCGACAAACTTCACTACTACACTCTTTCATATAAAAACTTTTTTATAACAACGTTGAGGCTGATCGAGATTGGCCAGTCTTAAGAACGTGCGAAGAGCGTACTCGGCTAAGATTTAGTTTAGAACGTCTCTATTTCCCATGTTAACTGAATGAGCTAAAAACGTATACATTTAAGTATTTTTCCAGTTTACATACTAAACCACGTCTAATAATTGGCAAATTGGGATAACTTCGCCTATATAGTCTAGGCACCGCGCCCACAGTACGGGGAAGGACGAGAAAGCGGCTGACACTTCAGACCACGTCTATATAGTCTAGGCGCCGCGCCCACGGGGAGAAGGACGAGAAAGCGGCTGACACTTCATGATCAGACTACGCCTTTACTTCTTTCCTCTTATTCCAAATTATGATTTACTGGAATACTGTACCATACATTTGTCCTGTGGACCTGCTAAGAACGATTTCAGTCTCAAATTGCCAAAAAACTGAATAAGAACGTCCAGTCCAAGCTCGGCCTCGGCTTAAAATTTTTTTTTTTTTTTTTTTTTTTTTAGTGTTACATACATTTAATGCAATACTTATAATTAACATAACATAATTTAATGAACAGCTCAAAAATTAAATGCTTAGATAAAACAACTTAAGCATCATATCATGAATAGTAATACTGATCTCGAACTCTTAGCTATCAGCACACTTAGATACTGACATCTTTCAATCAAGTGCTATAATAGCCTGTTGCAAGCGTTCAGATGTGCCGGGGAGCGAAGGATAATAGTAATATTAACTCTTGGCTATCAACACACTTAGATACTGATAACTTTCAATCAAGTGCTATAACAGCCTGTTGCAAGCGTTCAGATGTGCCGGGAAGCGAAGGATAATAGTAATATTAACTCTTGGCTATCAACACACTTAGATACTGACATCTTTCAATCAAGTGCTATAACAGCCTGTTGCAAGCGTTCAGATGTGCCGGGGAGCGAAGGATAATAGTAATATTAACTCTTGGCTATCAACACACTTAGATACTGACATCTTTCAATCAAGTGCTATAATAGCCTGTTGCAAGCGTTCAGATGTGCCGGGGAGCGAAGGATAATAGTAATATTAACTCTTAGCTATCAGCACACTTAGATACTGACATCTTTCAATCAAGTGCTATAATAGCCTGTTGCAAGCGTTCAGATGTGCCGGGGAGCGAAGGATAATAGTAATATTAACTCTTAGCTATCAGCACACTTAGATACTGACATCTTTCAATCAAGTGCTATAATAGCCTGTTGCAAGCGTTCAGATGTGCCGGGGAGCGAAGGATAATAGTAATATTAACTCTTAGCTATCAGCACACTTAGATACTGACATCTTTCAATCAAGTGCTATAATAGCCTGTTGCAAGCGTTCAGATGTGCCGGGGAGCGAAGGATAATAGTAATATTAACTCTTAGCTATCAGCACACTTAGATACTGACATCTTTCAATCAAGTGCTATAATAGCCTGTTGCAAGCGTTCAGATGTGCCGGGGAGCGAAGGATAATAGTAATATTAACTCTTGGCTATCAACACACTTAGATACTGATAACTTTCAATCAAGTGCTATAACAGCCTGTTGCAAGCGTTCAGATGTGCCGGGGAGCGAAGGATAATAGTAATATTAACTCTTGGCTATCAACACACTTAGATACTGACATCTTTCAATCAAGTGCTATAACAGCCTGTTGCAAGCGTTCAGATGTGCCGGGGAGCGAAGGATAATAGTAATATTAACTCTTGGCTATCAACACACTTAGATACTGACATCTTTCAATCAAGTGCTATAATAGCCTGTTGCAAGCGTTCAGATGTGCCGGGGAGCGAAGGATAATAGTAATATTAACTCTTAGCTATCAGCACACTTAGATACTGACTGAACGTTCAATCAAGTGCTATAACAGCCTGTTGCAAGCGTTCAGATGTGCCGGGGAGCGAAGGATAATAGTAATATTAACTCTTGGCTATCAACACACTTAGATACTGACAACTTTCAATCAAGTGCTATAATAGCCTGTTGCAAGCGTTCAGATGTGCCGGGGAGCGAAGGATAATAGTAATATTAACTCTTAGCTATCAGCACACTTAAATACTGACAACTTTCAATCAAGTGCTATAATAAGGTGGATTTCCACTGTCGCGTAAAAATTTACGTACGTAAAACGTGCGTTAAAAAAACTTACGTTACCAATTTCCACTGTTGCGTAAAAAATAATAAAAAACGTTTCCGTTTTACGTACGTTAAACGTACGTTAATACCTGCCATCCTGAAATTTTGGCGCGAAAAGGTTATTTGCCGCTAAAGTAATGGCCGCCGTTATAAACAAGCGGTTCTTTCTCCTGTTGTACCTTAAGGTGGATTTCCACTGTCGCGTAATTTTTACGTGCGTAAATAAAAATAAGAGACGATGTATGAACAGCTCGCGTAAACTTTTACGCAAGCTGTTCATACATCGTCTCTTATAATATTTACGCACGTAAAAATTACGCGACAGTGGAAATCCACCCTTAGACAGAGACGAAAAAGACGACAAAAATATCGGAAAAGATTTCGGATCAGAGAGCTATTTCAAAATCGGTTTCAAGTGGGGGAATACCACACTCTAGTGCAAGAAATGCGCGAAAATGACCACGAGTCATTTTATAAATACTTCCGGATGACACCTGAAAGATTTGACCACCTTCTTTCTCTTGTGGGACCGATGCTGTCTAAGAAATCCTTGTATCGTGAGCCAATCAGTCCCGGTGAACGTCTCGCTGTTACTCTTCGATTTCTAGCTACTGGTGATTCCTTACAGACGATATCATTTAGCTACCGCCTTGGCCATACAACCGTGAGTAGAATAATTCCTGAGGTGTGCGATGCATTGTGGATTGCACTACAGGAATATGTAAAGCAGATAAAACAAAATGGCGTCTACATGGAGTTGGTGTCATGTGACAAAATCCGAAATTGCCATTGGTTAAATCGCCGCGTAAGCGCAGACATCCGCGAAAAAGTTGAACCCAGTTCAACTTTTCCGAAAACGCTCGCGAGGGCTACGTGCCTTTACGTGCGTATAATGTACGTAAAAACCTAGAAAAAAACGCGGCACTGGAAATTGGACAACGTAAAGTCAACGCACGTAGTTACGCGCGTAAAATTTCATTTTTACGTACGTTAAAAATTTTTACGTACGTTAACGTGCGTAGGCAAAAACGCGACAGTGGAAATCCACCTTTAGCCTGTTGCAAGCGTTCAGATGTGCCGGGGAGCGAAGGATAATAGTAATATTAACTCTTAGCTATCAGCACACTTAGATACTGATAACTTTCAATCAAGTGCTATAACAGCCTGTTGCAAGCGTTCAGATGTGCCGGGGAGCGAAGGATAATAGTAATATTAACTCTTAGCTATCAGCACACTTAGATACTGACATCTTTCAATCAAGTGCTATAACAGCCTGTTGCAAGCGTTCAGATGTGCCGGGGAGCGAAGGATAATAGTAATATTAACTCTTAGCTATCAGCACACTTAGATACTGACAACTTTCAATCAAGTGCTATAACAGCCTGTTGCAAGCGTTCAGATGTGCCGGGGAGCGAAGGATAATAGTAATATTAACTCTTAGCTATCAGCACACTTAAATACTGACAACTTTCAATCAAGTGCTATAATAGCCTGTTGCAAGCGTTCAGATGTGCCGGGGAGCGAAGGATAATAGTAATATTAACTCTTAGCTATCAACACACTTAGATACTGACAACTTTCAATCAAGTGTTTTCATCATAATAGCCTGGCGTTTAGATATGCCGGAGAGCAAAGGATAGGCGGCGCGCGAAGGGAAAATATTGAGATTGCTGACGGAGGCCGGATATCGTACATGGATCCCTTCTGTACCGCTAACCAAGTATGTCCATTTAGGTTTATTTTAATAAGGAAAAAACAAGAGAAGATCTCCTCTTGGAAAAACACGTACATGGATATTTTCTTTATTGCTTTCGTTTTCATGAACATGATACTTCATATGTTTAAGTTATTTTAAAAAGCAAACTATTTTGATATCGATGATTGGTTACGTCAAACCTAGAGCTTCATGTTGCTAAATGACCTCGTCTCGTCAAATAAACTGAACACTCCTAATTCGATTCTGATCTTTTCCTTAGGCCTTTGCCGATTATGCTCGTAAAAGTAGGAACACTTTCTTTGCTAGGGGCATTCTAGAACAACTAGGCAGTATGGCCAATGCCTTATGCATGTGCACAGCCATATCACACGGGTAATGCAGTCTATCGTTTAAACAGATACCGCATGGATTATGCGAGACCGACGCTAAAAGGGTCGGTCTCCGATCCCTTCGGACTTTTGAGGCCTAGAAAAAACCGACGGCTATAGATGCCATGTTGATGAGTTCTAACAAGGATAAAACAGCTGTTATGGCTGTGCGCATGCGTAAGGTACTGGCCATACCTCAGACGTGAAGAAGTGTACGGACTAGCAACTGTACTATAGCCTATGGTAAATAAAGGAAAGTTGAATATTTTAATTTTATTTTATAATGCAGCACCATTATACGTAAAGTTATAATCATGCATTTGAACAGGCTAAAATATCGACTTAGATAATGAAGATATTAGTTGATGAATTTAACCCTCGGACGTACAAGGGGGTGGTTCCCCCCCCCCCCCTTTAAGGTTTTTCACCGATATTTTCAAGACCATTTTTCAGTAGCTGTTCATTTAAGCAATAGAACACATTTTCTATGAGTTTACCGGCGTTATAAACCCACGCGGGATGTTGGGAGAACACGAGAAAAGTCTAGTCGACAGTAGTCTGTTTAATTTTTGTTGCATGCAGAGACTGGAACTCGCGTCCTGAGAAACCCTTGATTATCATTGAAAGATGTGTACAGATAGATAGATAGATAGATAATCTTTATTTAAACACGGTAAAAATTCGTCAGCTAAAAATCATTATAATACTAACACAAAGCAATAAACTAATATTAAAAAATATCTATACAGTGTGTGCTATAGGGCAAAGGTATAACCTGTACAGTTTTCTAGTGCCGTAGTCATATGTACAATTTACTGTATCTTCGTGTACAGGCATTAAAGCGCAAATGTAATTTCTTCAGATCAGGAAATGCTGGTAACACCGTTACAAATTTAACAAACATTTTGGTAGTTTTTCTGCAAATTCGTTATAACGAGGTTTTCGATTAACGAACCATACATACATACATACATACATACATACATACATACATACATACATAATCTTTATTTAATCACGGTTTCTCCTTCATACTGTACATATGCTCTTACTGAGAGCCGTGCCTATAAATTACCTAATTTAATGAAAAATACAAAATAAAATTGATAAATTAACTAAAGTAATAAGAATGTAAAAACAAGGTTACTAAGTTCACTAAGTTTTCGATATAACGAACCAATTTCTCCAGTCCCTCGGCACTTCGTTAAATCGAAGTTCCACCACAAGTGGTACATATTTGATGGCATTTGCCGATATAAGATGGAAATGAAACAAGCAAACTTTCGTTATTTCGGCGGGACACTGTCCTTTCATATGTAAAAAGGCGCTTTAGAGCAGTTTTCAATTCAACACTTGTCGCACTTAACTTAAATGCTTATTCAACAACTAAAAATCAGTTATTTCCTTCTTATATACTTCAACTAAATGAATAATGGGAAAGACGTCCTGTTCATCATGTTGCGAGCGTGGGACAAAGAAAAAAATCTGAGTTCCTGACAGGACTCACGCCCACGACACGCGACATGATGAACATGAAGTCTTTCTCGTTTCTCATCGAGCTTAACATTTACCATTCTCTATTCTCTATACACTTTGTTTGTCTCCCAAATTTTGCATAAACTATTGTTTTGAAATGCTCTTGGGAATATGCAGTCCTCCCGAGAGCATTTACAAACAATAGTTTATGTAAAATTTGGGGGGCAAACAAAGTGTATTATGGGCAATTTGAAAATAGAGAATTATTCGTTATTTATCACCATTAAATGAATAGTATAATAATAAAAAATGATTTTAAGAATTTCTTTTATCAATATCAGGATTAGTCTGGTATTCTTTTTAGGATGACGGTCTCAGTTTCATTTCAGTAAATTTGAGTGAAAGATCATCTCTGAAGCCGTACCACCGGACTCCTCGGTTATCTTGTTTATCTCCCAGGTATTTTCCGTTTAGATTGGAGTAGTGGCAACTCTTGTACCACCAAGCACCAGTGTATGTCACAGCACAGTTATTACTGTATCTGTCGTTATCTCTATCTTTTGTGCTAAACGCCATGTTATTATGATATGCTAACGAATCTCCCGCTGTTCCTGAATATGAACCCACTCCAAGTCGATACTGCGCCTGCTCATCACTAATGTTGAACCTACCATATTTGGCATACACTCTAACTCCGTTCCAGTCCTCCAGCTCCACTCGTAGAGAGCTGGGTCTAGAGGCCGTCAGCCTGTGGATCTTGTCGTTTCCTAACCAGAACTCACCCGTCAGCTGACCAAATCCTGATTTGTAATCGTTCCATCCCCGATAGAAGTCTACCGAGCCACCCTGTCTTCTCTGGAACACGGTCCATCCTCCACCGTCAGTGCGCATGTCACAGTAGACAGTAAAGGATCCTCTACCGTCTGGGTTTACAGAGTACACTCCACTATGAATATGGCCTGCTTTTAACAAATCAGAGCAATCTGTCGAAACAAAATTATGTATCTTACTGATAAGTTTCATAAAATCACATTGTCAGTGAGTCAAGTACAAAAGAAAGTTATTGGAAGTGGATTCAAAGAAACGGGAACTCTGGAGTCTATTAATAGCAGACTGTCCTGAGGGCCCTTTCTTAAAACACGACTCTGAACATTTTTGGATGAGGTTGAGCATGATAGCGAGAATTAACAAGGCTGAGGTTTGTGTTATCTGCCGAAGCCGAAGGCTGATTGGCCCTGTCTTAAGTAAAATACTCCGCATCCTTGTTGAGAGGTGTGGGCTGGTTTCGCCGGCCAACATTGCAAGCCGATTTAATACAGCTTGTACCGCAGCAGAATTGAATACGCAGACAACACGGAAATGGAGCCCAGTAGGAACAGAGTCTCTCACACTGAATCTATTTAGGGTCTTGAAAAAGGAATAATATAAACGATTATCACATTAACGTTTAACCTATTTGTGCTACATTAAGGTTAGGGTTACTGATGGGAGGAACCTGAAGGTTATACGAGGGATCTGAGTTCTAGTAATGTACTATTGATGACTCTAGCTCTCAATAACGCAAGAAGCATGTTTATATTTTAAGTTCTGCAAAATGCGAATCTTGATTCAAAAGAATTGTTTTTAGTTTCAATTCAAAATTTTCAAGTCTGACAGGACTGAGTGTATTTGTAAACTTCTGATATCTATTCTTGATAAGAGGTTTAAAAAACAGAGGTACAAATGACCCAAAACAGGGAAACGTCGTCGAAGACAAGATATTCAGCAAATATTGTTACCAGAAAGGCTGCAAAGAACTTTTGTATTGCATTAAAAATACCAAACGTTACAGCACTGGATAAAGAAAACTGAACAATACCTTCTCAGTAAAGAAAATATATGACTATGTTTTCATTTTGGCAAGATACACAAATTGCCCTCGTAAAGTGCTCCTTAAATCGCAATAAATGACCGTCGTTACTTTACAGTAATGTATTTAATCTTCACTTACCTTTAGCGGGATGCTGAACGTTAATGTAGGTCCTAGTTTCCGCGTCAAACACTCCCGCACTTGCAGCACAAGTGTAATTCCTTGCGTCCTCCTGTTTTATGTTTCTTATAACTAACGCGCCATTGATCAGTTGGCTTCGTCCAACTGGCAGTTGACCTCCTTGTTTTTCCCAGCTGATGACTGGTTGAGGATCACCAGTAGCGCTGCAGTTTAACGTTAAAGTGTCACCAATCATCGCAACAACTTTCGCTGCTGGTTTAACAGTAAACCGAGGAAGAGAGACAACAACTAAGACAGTTCGTTTTACAACACTTCCTAACAGGTTAGTCGCAGTGCAGACATAGTTATCAGAATCAACTTTACGGACATCAATAAGTTTGATGACACTGTTGTTACTCTGTACCCTCCCCTGCGGCAGCTGACCAAACGATTTGCCCCACGTGACCACGGGTGTTGGATGACCAGTCACGTTACAAGTTGGAAGAGTGACGTCACTTCCTTCATCGACGTACAGAGGTCCAGGTTCAAGGGAAACAGAAGGACGAACTGCGAAATATAAGCATAAAAATAAGCATTTATATTATACGACTGATGTTCGCGAGATAATTGCGAAAGTTGCCGTTACGCAGATACAGCGTCACTTGTGAATGAGTGGCTCGAACTACATGTAAACACAACGAACTAATAGATTTTCGTTTTGTTAAATAAAAAATAATCAAAATATCAATTTTCAGAGGAGAAATACAACATAAGTTCTTTTTGCGGTTAAACGTTAATGGATACTTGACTGCTTATTTATCGAGCAATAATAAACGTCAAGTAGAAGATCTAGGAATGTTGTCATTTTTAATTATTTCCCATATATTTTCCAAACTAGTCTGTTCACAGACTTTTCCTTTTTGAGCCGAGCGCGCGAGTACGAGCGCGGCTCCGCGGAGCGCGAGAACAAACCCGGAGGGCGAGAAAAAAAAAAAAAGAACTAAATTTGGGTCTTGTTAAGAAAAGGGAACATATCTATTTAAAGGGAAAACAACGATTTCTGTTATTCTTTACCAAGCTTGCATGTATAATTACCTAATAAATCGTATCAATAACAAAATCCTCGATTGTGATTGGTCATCCGCGTGCCTATTTACAATTTGTTGTAATTGGGTAGCTGTAATTGGACACCTACGCTGCACGCATCAATCATGTGCACTTAAATGCCCTCTTTTTTTATTTGCTGTTTCTCTTCAGATTTCAAACTGATAGAAGATATCCTTGACATTTTCAGTATAATAAAGTCCATATAGACGATTTAATCTCGAATTTTGTTAGTGATGTGATTAATAAATAATTCAACTTTGTGTCGTACAATTCAGGAGTAATCGTGCTCGTAATTCAAATCGTTGGCGCTCGGCCGATTTGAAATTACTCGCCCCATTACTCCCTGAATTGTACTCCGCTCAGTCCAATTACTATTAATAACTAGAAGTAATCACAGATTAAAGTGCGTCTCCTTAGGTACCTCGCTGTAACATGGCATTTGCGTTTCAGGCATGTTTCTGGTTCTTTCTTAATTTAGGGCCGGCTTGTAGTTGTGGAACGTTGTACGTTGTCGAACGAGCTGTCAAAGCACGAGGCAGCAAAAAAAGTGCGCAGGTCAAAACACGCGCTAAGCATGCGGGATACTATTGTGACGTCTCAAGATGGCGCAGATTTGGTACCGACACTTTTTTCGATTCGTTCCGCCTAGACGACGCGCTAAGCATGCTGGATACTATTGTGACGTTTCAAGATGGCGCAGATTTGGTACCGACACTTTTCTCGATTCGTTCCGCCTAGCCGACAAGATTAGGAAGCGTCTCCTTCGTCGACGCAATAAAGTAAACGTAACTTTACTCTTTGTTGTTTAATCTACTCAATTTCAACCAGTTCTGTAGTCAAATAAACAGTTCTTATATTGTTCACCATATGAACGTTAAGTCTTCTGCAAAAGCTCACCATTTATTGCCAGGCGACCTACTGCGTGCGCCTGTCCCAAGATGTTTGTCGCTGAACATTTATACACACCAGAGTCACTTCCATTCAAGTTCTGTAAGCGTAACGTTCCTCCTGAAACCACTGACTGGTTTATTACTGATTGACTGTTCAGTTTACTCCACACTACTGCGGGCTCAGGATTACCAGTAACTGAACACTGAAACGAGGCTGATCCACTCTCGTTAACTTTCAACTTTGCAGGAAAAACAACGACAGTAGGAGCTGAAATCGATTCACCAGGCTCTCCTTTAGCTCCCGGTATGCCTACGGGCCCTTCATCTCCTTTCTGTCCTTTAAGTCCAGTTTTGCCTGGTGGCCCCACAGGTCCCACGATGCCTTGCTTGCCGCTCTTTCCTGGTGATCCCATAATACCTTGATCTCCTCTGTTTCCAGTTCTTCCTTTTTGCCCTCTTTTTCCTCGGCTTCCTTTCTCTCCCCGCAGCCCAGGTGGACCGGGAGGGCCTGGGGGACCTGGCGAGCACGTGACACCTTTTGATTGGCAGACATGCGGCTTCAACTCTGATATAAGTTTGTTGATTTTAAGCATCGTGTCCGCTGAGATTTTAAAGTATGTTGTGTTCTTGTTTGAATTATCATGGCGTTTGTCTATATGGCGTTTGTCTTTATGGCGTTTGTAGGATTGAAGCACTACGAATGAAAGAAAACAACATTGATTATACAGGGAAACTGGTCCATGATGAAAATATAGATTACTTCATGGGCAGTGCGGGCGTACGGTATTTACGTACGAGTTGGTTTGTATCAGAAATCGAACGAGCGAGGCTTTGCGAGCGAGTGAGCGTTTGTCTCTATGGCGTTTGTAGGATTGAAGCACTACGAATGAAAAAAAGTAACATTGATTATACAGGGAAAACTGTTCCATGTAGAAAAGAAGAATTCTGATTGGTTTCCTGAGATGTCTGATTTATATAGGGTTGCGGACCAAACATCGACCTGATGGATCTTTGACAAACTAATTAAATTAACCGTGCCAAAGAAAACACTGAAAATGATCCTGTACAAGACTGAATTATCTCTTCCGTGCTTATCCTGTTTTTTCTATATTTTTTTTACACGCAAACATGCAGAACTGGATTTGTTATTTGTTTTTGTCGTTAAAATTGAAGTTAAGGATTGAAAGCCAATAAAGTAGAATCAACAGACTAATTATTCTGGATATACAGGATATAATACATTTCCTTTCTTCGTGGTGGGAAGGACTTTATATATTTTCTAATTCTTTCCACGGGGTTACGTAATTTTGAAATATGAAATATGGAATGTCTTTTTAAGTTGCTTATATACGATTTCAATTAGAGAAAGAACATGACCTGATAACTTTCCATGTTTCTAGCTACGGCATACAGCAAGCATGAAGAACACACAGGTCAACAAACAACGCGACTAAATCTATCAGACCAAAACAGCTTAAAAATAATAATCATTCTATCTACAATGCTATTATAACAATATCGAGGATCCGTTACCAGGGGTCAATTTAATAAAACTTTTACAAGTGTAATTTACAAGTGTAGCTATTGTTTTCAACCTCTGAAACAATGGCTACACTTGTAAATTACACTTGTAATAGTTTTATTAAATTGACCCCAGGATTCATAACTGTAGTAAAATATAAAATGCATAGAGCTTTGAATCTACCCAACTCAGAAGCTGGAAAAGCTCACGAAACTGTTCGTATTAGTGCCGCGTTAAAATTTAATGGCTACCCTCCAAAAACCATTGCTGATGTCATAAGAAAGAAATCGTCGCCTCCATTAACACCAACACCCGAAGAATTAGTTGGAATGTTTTTCAAATGGGCTGACCAACGAACCGACAGAACTTCGCGATCCTTCCTTGCATCAAAGGTATCACTGAGCCTCTCACTCGAATTCTCAAGAGTCACGACATTCAAGTCACCAACAAACCAATAAAAACACTACAACAATAATTTCCTGTTCCTAAGTTTCGACTTCCCGAAGACGATCGATGTAATATATAAAATCCCCTATATATCATGTCCTTGGAATTACATTGGCGAAACAAAAAGATCATTTAGCACCAGACAAAAAGAGCATATCAGAAATAGAAAACCATGTATTAAAGGTTCTAAAGTTGCGAAACATCATTGCCAGAAATCTGGGACAAAATGGCGGACGCGCGTGCGCGGTACGTCGTCAATGGCACCAGAATCGTGTAAGAAAATGTATGGGAAATTGAAAACTTTCTAAAATAAAACAAATACGAGCTTACAGATCCCGTAGCTTTAACTCGATAGGTGTTCTGTGTCGATTATACAATTCATCTAACTTGAAAACAACTGGTAAGCCGTTAGGCTACTTACTTCCCGAGATGTCTCCATTCTGATGCTTGTTCGACGCTATTTTTGCCATACATTGTCTCTAAAAATGGTGAACCCTATGCCAAATGCTCGTTGATTTGAAGAACAACCCTTAAAAAAGTCAATTTACTCTAACTCGTATTGAATACAGCATAGCTTTTTGTTTTCAAATCGCTCGTAAAAAGAGCCATTTCGTGCCGACAAGGTACTTCCAAAACAGCTGTAAAAACGAAGATTTCACTAGGCCGGAGGGGAAAGAGAACCATCGAAGAATTGATTCTGAAGGCCACAAACGAACGCCATTTTTGTTTACACTCATCGCAATCATGTCTGATATTTTTAATATATTTTCTCTTCCTTTCCCCGTCATAAAAAAGGTCAACTGTGCTTAAATAATGCAAGAGTTTGTGAGGAACTTGATTCCCCGAAGTCCTTGCCGCCATCTTGTTTGCTTTCAATCCTACTGCAGTAAGACACTCCGCTGACTACTCCACGCGGGCGCGAAATGTCCACGATTTCTGGTAATGGCATGGACTTTTGATCATGGACTTTCGATCGTGTTATTGACTTTGACAATTCTACGATCAAAGGAAACAATCGTACCAGAAAGACACTGGAATCATGGCACACGGCCAAAACTGTTGAGGCTGACAACAACTCATGCCCGCTCCTGAGACAATGTAATATTCTTTTAAACAAACATTAATTTTAGCACTTCTTAGCATTCTTCCGAACATTTTTTTACATGTATTAGTTATTCATCCGATTCACCCGCTATATTCAAACATTTTTACATCTCATTTCATCACACATTTTTATCTGTGACAGTAGACTGACTGTCGAAAGCTCATAGTTTTTAAAAACATTTTTACCAGGGAGAACGCATTTTATATTTTACTATTATACTATTAATTACAATTGTCACTTGAATAAACATATCCTCTTCCTTTTAGCAAATAATAAAAAACTAAAATCTCCACAACCTTTTTTTCAGGCTTCTTTGCAAACAAAACTGCGAGGATCTTTTCTTCACTTTTATATATTCTCTATCCGCAGTACATGCATGATCGATTCATTCATCATTCATATACCTCATTTGTCACTGCTATGTATTATTTGAAAAAATGACGTTTCTTATTTAGAGAAGTACCCCTCCCTTTCTCCCCCCCACCACTTTCTGCTCCAATTTTGCTTAACGAGGACAGTTATGTCAGACTGTCAGATTGTAAGTGATGATAAAAATAATAAAAGTATTCCGACAAGCAAACCATACAGACATTCAAAAACGAAATGCCATTTTTATGGGGCGCCATGTGTTTCAAAATTCATACTTTTTCTCACAAAGTTGTTGAAATGAACACATTTTATGTGAAATGAATACAAAGCGTATTGAAATGCCAATATTTGTACTGAAACGTACGTGTCCATGATGAATCACGTACACAAAGTCTGAAAGTTGTACTACATTCACTGAAATCTTCGCATGGGGCATGAGCTCGAAATATACTCTGTTACAACTACAACTTTGCACAAGGAGTCCGAATTTTCTCCATATTCTCAATGAAAATCTTGTAAACTTTTCACTGTGCTTTTCGCACTGAATCTCACGCTATGTTGCACATTTTCTCAGTATGTGTAGTGAAGACGTTTTCAGTGTACTTTGCGAACAAATCTCACCATGATAATACTTCATGTAAACCTTCCCAGTGCGTCCCCGAAATTCTTCGATTCAAAAGTACGCACTCAGCCCGTCAAGACATGATGTCAAACAAAGATGGCGTGTAATAGTGGGAATGCTTCAGATATCGTGGAAGCTATCCTTTCCAACCCTCAGGTTATGACTAACCTCGCCAGGGACTTTTGTGGCACTCGTGATCAACAGACGCCTCAAATTCGTCATTCTGTTGTGAAGAAGAAACGGCATCCATTTTTAGACGCCCGAGCACTACGCGAAACACATGGCGCCCCATACATTTTGAGATAAGATTGCTCGGTCGAACCTAACCAGCAGGACTGAATAACTTTATACGTGAGTATCCACGCACGATTTCGGTCACTCGGTAGCTGGTAATCGAGCCTCGGGTTTATTGACCTAATAAAAAAATGCTTTTTCGTGTGAAATCTCTTCTTAACATTGATTTTCTCAAGTGCTCTTTATTTCGCTGTACGATCAAGAACCCTTGTCGCATCTGTGCCTGAAGAATATTTCAGGAGGTGTAACTGAAATTCAGCATGATCTAGGAAGTTTCGGGGTGCAATTCACTGTAAATAAAAGAAATAAGCCTACTGCTAAGAGAAAGTTCTAGAACTTACAGAACTTGACCTGATAACCTTCGTTGTTGTTGATCACAGCGCGCGGACAGGAAATTAAGCAGGGAAAACACGTAAACACTACATTCAGTAAATACTTTCGGCTACTATTGACTGACATGGACATTTTTTCCTGTATTTTACGTTTGGGAAGCATTTAGCCAGGATTTCAAATCACCAACTGTAATATGTATCTCTGATAGTTGTTAAAGTGGCATGGAAAAAAGAAGTATAAAATGAGACTGAAAATAAACTTACCAGGAACATTTTTTGTTATCTTTATAAGGTTTGGTTCGCTTGTTAGCGGCGCCTGAGTCTCTACTACGTTTTCAAGATCGTTAATTCTCTTCTTCTGGTCGTTTAACTCCAATTCGACTCTTAAAAACCCGACACAGTACAACACGATGGACAACACAGAAAGAATGGAGGCAAAGGAGGGCAAACTTTTCTTCTGAGTTGCCATGATTTCGGTGAGTTCGACTGAACACGTTGTTCCATTCAGTGCAACGTTTGTTCAGTACTGCTTCAGCTCGTATGTGGTCACGAGTTTGGGTAACTTGCCAAAAGTTTTGCTAAGTTCAAATCTGTTTTGGCACAAAAGCTTTGATATCCCGTGATTTTAAAATCCGATAAATACATCTGTGATAATGCGCTGATTAAAGTGCCATGAAAGGTCAAATCGTCTAAATTTTTTATACAGTGGTGTTATCTGACCCTCCCCCCTCCAGGGGGGAGGGTCCAGGGGTCCGGACTCCCCCTTGCAGACCTTTTTTTGGTGTTTTTTCGTACTGGTTTAACATCATCCCTTTACAAGTAGAATTCATGTACACGGAAAGGGGCCAAGGATACTGACGTTAAATTGGGAGGGGGTGGGAGGGGGGGGGGGGGGGGGGGGGGGGAAATGTGGGGAGAAGTAATTTGCCACAAAAAAGTTTGCAACAGTGTTTCCTGAATTTAAGTTTGGACCCCCAATCCAAAATTCCTGGATCCGCCTCTGCACCATCTCAAAACATTCTTTTCAGCCTGGATCAACGAGGTTTGGAAGGACCACCTACCCCAATGCAAGACATGCTCGGTGATCTACCTAATGCCCTATTCCGAATATAACAACAACATTTAGCTTTATTTGCATGACTGTAGATTTTACAATATTGCAAAAGCTTACAACTAACCGAACAAAAGGAAAGAAAACTAAAATGATAATGATATTCACGTTGGAATAATTAAATTACATCGGTAACAATTTTATCTCGAGAATCAAAACAAGATGAAATAAATTTAATTAATTGCATGTTTACAAAGTAAATGGAAGAATTCATTAATTCTATGATCAATTCAATTACAGGTAAATGGCTTATGTTTGGTATAAAAGTCTGTATTTTATTGTAAAAATTATCTCTTATTGTTGCGTATTTTGAACAATAGAAAAGAAAATGGATTTCGTCTTCCATTTGATTTGAACCACAAACTGGGCAAAGCCTTTTGTCTCTGGGAATTTTGTTTAGTGCATGCATGACTTCCAGCGACACCTTTGCCATCCCCGCATGAGCATTTGATACAAATGTAGCCAAATGGTCCTCGAAGGAGACAAACAATGCCACAATCGAGCACAAAACAGCTGATAAAGAACAGACAGGAACAGAGATTATGAGAATTGTTTTGTTAGTATTCCTAAACTGAGCTACCGATCTTTCTGTTGATCTACGATCTCATTTACTAACTACTGATGATCGTTTTGAAGATAGTTGGCAACAAATTTTCGTCTTTCTTCATAAATTTATCACATGCACAAACGAAGTCACTTAAAGGTTATGTGACAGTTGGGAAACACAAGGATAACAAATTCCTCCGCAAATTCTTAACCGCAGGAATACAAACGTGAGAATTTTTTCTACTGAAGCATGGTGGAAAAGGGTACTGCTAAAATTAAATGCATAAGGAGCCTGTTCACAGACTAATCTTCTCTTTATCAACCGGTTAATAGATAATACTGACCGTTTCTCACCCAACTCGTATATTACGACAGGGTGGCAAATTCTAAAGAAGCAAACCGAGGGGAGGGGTCCCGTGTTAATTGTTAACTTCAAATTCCGAATCACAGTGGGAACGCGCGCGGTCTTAGAACAAAAGGATGATTTTGAGCTGTTTAGACGTACACCACAGCTTTTACAATGATGTGATATCCATGACTTCTATATATCCGTATTACAAAGGTACAACTGTACCATTTTAAGCTTCAATAGATAAGATGTTCCAAATAGTATTAGGTCATGATGCATGAAAGAAAACTTGCAGTACATCTCCACTGAAACAAAAATTTAGTGGAGTTGTTTCACGGTAGTTCAACTCCTCAGCCATGCTTGTAAATAACCAATTGGTCTGCACCCTGCCAGTTGAGATTCTTAACCTTGTTATTTATATACCTAGTTACAGAAACGTCGGGAAAAAAGCATAAACCATAAACGACACGACACCATGGAATTCTGGGAACAAGACAAAAAAGGCCTGTTAACATTCCTTATATTGTTATTTGAGATCTATTCGTTAATAAAATATTTTCAGAAGATAATTTTGGGTATGTGTTATAAAAATGTGCAATTTATTTGCGATCGCAAGAAGAAGTTTTTTTAACGCATTCCAGAAAACCATTCTGTCGTATCATTCACGGTTTATACTTTTTACCCAAAAACGATTTTTCAATCAGGTGTATATATTAAATTTGAAGTATTTGTCTCTAACGTTTGATGCTCGCGGCCCTGGTAGCAACTGTGCCATAAGTAGTAGATAAAATATTCGCGTCCGATCTGCGGGGCAACCGTTTGGAACAGCTTAACTTTAACTTTAACTTTATTTCACAAAAAACATTACCCTGTAACATTAGAGAGTCTTATTCATTAAGTGAATTTAAACGCCTTCTCTACTATAATTTTTAAACACGGCATTCATGGAAATCAGGTTTTTGCGTGGCTTATTGTTGTAGGTTAATATTTAATGTTAAGATTAGGATTTTAAGGTTTTAGTATGTTAGTTATTGTATAGGAATTTTTATACCTGATGATTTTTTACCGTGTATAAATAATGATTAAAGATTAAAGATTAAAGATGGACGTTTTATTCAGTTTATCGTACAGTCGAACCTCTCCTTACGGACTTGGGATATATCTGAACGCCTGGAACAGACTAATACTCTGAACGTCAAAAGATTAGTTGATTTTAACTCTACACAGTAAATCCATGAGGACTGTTTTAGCCCCAAAAATGGAGCCAAAATTTTGACCCAGATACGGCTCTATTCTTTTTGGGTCTGTTTTGGCATCTTTCGAAGGAGGTCTGTTTTATAACCTAATAAGGTACTCTTTTAGCCCTTAAAGTAGGGCTATATTTTGACCCAGATACGGCTCTATTTTTTGTGGGTTTGTTTTGGCATCTTTCGAAGGAAGGCTGTTTTATAACCTAATAAGGTACTCTTTTGGCCCTTAAAGTAGGGCTATATTTTGACCCAGATACGGCTCTATTTTTTGTGGGTCTGTTTTAGCATCTTTCGAAGGAGGTCTGTGTTGTTGTGTGGGTGGAAAGTGAGGGTGAATGGAATTCTCTCGTTCTCTTCCTTCTGTGGCGTTTGTAGTGCTGATTGTCTGTCGATCTGTTGTGCACGTTGTTGGCCCGTATTAACAACAGAGTCAGGGTACCCACGTTTCTTGAAAAACTGGCACATTTCTTCTGATTTGTTGGAAAAATCAGAGTCATCATTTTAAAGCATCATTTTAAAAAATTTCAAATTACTCCAAAACGACCCCGAAACTGGCAGAATTTTTTCACAACCCCCACTAATTTCATTCAAACGTGACAAAAACATAGGCAACTTTCTAGTTACGAGCGCACTGAAATCTGACGATAAACCGGGAACTTTCAAATGCACACGCACACGATGTAACACTTGTCCTTTCATTCACAACGTGGACAAAATAACAGGACCCAAACGATCTATTAAAATCACTGATCGTTTTACATGCACCTCCGTAAATGTTATCTACTGCATAACATGTACTTTTTGCAAAAAGATATACATTGGCGAAACAGGGAGGAGACTGGGCGACCGTTTTCGTGAACATCTCCGAGACGTTGAAAAAAATGACAAAGACGCATCCAAACCAGTCGCGCGCCATTTTAATCTTACTAACCATTCTAAACAACACATGACAATCTGCGGCCTTTCCCTACACCAGGGTAACACAGAAAGCCGTAAAAACCTAGAACAAAAAATCATCTTTCAAATCGGCACTCTCAAACCCCACGGAATCAACGAACGCTTTTCATTCAACTAATTTACATTTGTTTTTCACGTCACCAAATTTCCACCAATAGCGTAGCTCCACCGCTTACTATATAAAACCACACACTACCCACAATTCCTTGATTCGCTCCGACGAAGGGCTAGCGCTCGAAACGTCAGCTATTTGAATCTTTTTACGGTGGTCAATTTACCTTATCGACTCAGTCGATAAAACTAAATTCTCTATTTTTTGTGGGTTTGTTTTGGCATCTTTCGAAGGAGGTCTGTTTTATAACCTAATAAGGTACTCTTTTAGCCCTTAAAGTAGGGCTATATTTTGACCCAGATACGGCTCTATTTTTTGTGGGTCTGTTTTGGCATCTTTCGAAGGAGGTCTATTTTTATAACCTAATAAGGTACTCTTTTAGCGCTTAAAGTAGGGCTATATTTTGACCCGGATACGGCTATAATTTTGTGGGTCTGTTTTGGCATGTGGACCATTTTGGCCCCTGTAGGGCTAATTGCAAAACTATAAATGGCTCCCTTTTTTAGATCTGGTTTGGCACTATTAAGAGGTTTGCTTTATATTAAAGTATTGACCATTCTGCATCATAAGCAGGGCTTTTTTTAACCTGGAAATGCCCTCCCTCCCCCCCTTTAAGGGGCCCAGATTGGTATTTAATGTGAGGTCTTAAGTAGAGAACCATTTTGGCCTTCTAATTGGACTTTTTTTTGGACTTTGAAAAAAAGTTTGTTGTAGTACTTCGATCAGTCCAATAAGACCATTTGCAGTGTCCCTCTACATGTATAAGTAAAATACGTCCCTTCAAAACAGTAATAAATGACAATATATACGTTAAACAACATAACCATTGGTATTTAATTGTATATAGCTCAAGCATTACACAACATGCTTAATTATCCTCCTTCAGTTTTATGTGGTCTGCTCTATTAGCAATATAACAACATTAATTTTATGTAATCTGTCCGTGTACCTGACAGTAACGAAGCTGTATCAAACAATTTCACAACTTTCTATCAACTCTCAAAATATATGATATAAAATTATATTGAAAGGAAACCTGTGCAATGTAATGATACTGTTGCAATATGCAGTATTCTCCCAGCGTACATGATAGTTAATAATAATGAAAGGCCAAATGCAACTCCTATTGGTCAATATGTTGTATCTTCGACCTTCGCATCATATTTTAGCTCTTACGAGTATGTCTTTTAAAGACTTCCCTTTCTGTAGGAGATTATGGGAGGCTCCTTGAATATTTCTTTCAATAATGGTTGCCTTTCTATAATATACCATTTGTTCATTAAAATGGTTTTTAAACTGATTTGGCACAGAAGGGCGGTATTCTGTTAGAAACGGTAATATTCTTTGTTTGTTTTCGTTTTTCTTTTCAAACCCGACATTCCTTCGTGATGTTTGACTTCTGACAGTGTTATATCTATGAAGTTATAATTCTTTCTTGGCCCCTGATGGGTGGCAAGAGGAAAAATGGGTATATTGGAAAGTTTCTGTCGGTTTGAAGTACATTCTAACATCAAAAATGTATTCTTTCTAAAATCTGTGGCCCAATAGGAGTCGTGTTTGGCCTGTCATTGTTATTAACAATAAATGAGGCCCTCATCAAACAAGTTGGTCATCAAAACAATGGGCTGAATCATTATTACACGGTAATTATTTTTTGGTCAAAACCTAATCAAACAAAAATTGCAGGGTGGCTGTTTGTGAGTACAGTCTACTATCTTTGCATATGTACATGTATGAAGAAGGTTTTTTCTTTTCAAGTGGCAATTAAACTTCAAAATTTTCACAACAATAACATATTAATACTATTTCATATTTGAAAGAACATTTAGCACTGTTGAAACTGACAGTGGGCATTTGTCAGGTAAAATACCCATGAGGGCTAACTCCTTGCACTCTATAGAGCAGTTTTCAATTGACTGTCGAAAGTAATTACACAATTGCTTTGGTTTTGCATTGCTACGCTTTGTGATTGGCTAAAAAATCTCGCGCCACTTTCTCGACCAATCAGAAGTAAAACCAAAACCAATCGTGACTTGCTCGCACGCGTTTTCCCGCGCTTGGCGCCACCGACATGTAATTGCTTCGAGCTCTGATTGGTTCATTGGATTGTTTACGACTGCTGTGATTGGTCAGAGTAATTACTTTGGTTTTGGTTTTACGACACTCAATTGAAAACTGCTCTATTATACATTGCCAATAAAATTACCAGAGCATCACCTATCTTTTTAGTAGTTACATCGCAAACAATGATTGTTTCTGCCACAACATAAATGAGTCCCTCGCCAAAGAAGTTGGTCATCAAAATAATTGGCTGAAATCTTCTTTTGATGATTTCATCCATTGATCCAGTATCCTAAAAGAAAGCGACATCTTGTTATTACATTATAAAAGAAGATACCTGTCTTATTAAAATGCTTCTTAAAATGTTGGACAATGTACTTGGTTGTATCTACATGTTGTACATGTATGCGATGAAATACATTTTATCTTTAATATTCTTGCATATTCTTTTTCCGGGCAAATTCAAAGACATTTCAATGTTTTTTTTTTTTTTAGTAAACGGCTTCAAAATCTTCCCTGTAAACCTATTCAATCTGATATTAATCAGAATTTTTAGTTTGTTTTAGACAAGAAAAGTTAGCTAAAAGTTTATAAAATCAATAACATGTACATAAAGACCCTCATTCTTTACAAACTATTGATGAGTAAGGACTTTTCAAGGACTTTTAAGACTGTGTGAACATTTACCTTAATTATCTTGAGGACAGCATACTGATCCTGTCCATTTTCTGTTGTTTTCTTGTTTGGCTGCTTCATGATCATTGCTACTATTTTCAAGGCAGCTCTTTGTTGACATTCTACCACAAAGCAGATAAAAATGTTTATAATATAACATAGCTTGGCTCTTCTCTTATTACTGCATACCTGTAAACGAAATGCACTTTACTGGCAGAAAGGAAATCACCAACATTGTGTCAGGTATCTGCTCAGTTGTAAACAATATTAAAGAAATCATCAATAATTCATAAAAAAATACAAAATGATTTATGAATGTTTAATGAGTTTCTATATTTGTAAAAATATGGTTGAACTTTTAGCTCAATTTTCTTGTCAAAAACAAACTTCTTTTCAGTTTCTGCTGAAGTGAAATGCTGTGTCTCTATAAAAAATTATTTGCTATTATTTGAGAGATACCTCATGTATACAGATAAAGCTGCCATACATGTCTCCTCATCCACACGCAAAATCAGATCATGGTACCAGATACCAACAGTAAAACTGTTAGTGTCTACCACATAAGGTGTGGTGCCAAGGAAACAGTATAACTTCATGCAAAGTATACCTCCAAGGTAAAGCCTATTGTGCAAATTTTGTGCTTTCTCTTCAGGCAATCCACAAAGGAACATAATGTTGAGATATGAATTATGCATGTATGCATGTACATGTTGTGGTTCAAATTTTTCTTTTGTTTAAATTTTTTTAAACCAGTTTGATTTTTGTTTTCCATTGTCTCAGAATATGGTTATGAATCTGAGACATCACAATAACTTTTTGGGGAGAACTTAAATATTCCAGAATGAATGCAAAATAAAAATGATTGTGCTACTTTATTTTAATACGAGGTGTGGTTCAGCGTTCTTAAAGACGTGTTCAGTGCTGTGGCATGTAATTGTACAAAACTAACCATTTTTTTGTAGTCTCAACTGAAAACCACTTATGCTCTAGTCCTAAACAATTCAAGAAGTGAAAAAAAAAAGATTTAAATAAAAAGTAACTTATTGTACCTTTGACATTACCAAGGCTGACCCTGTTACCTGAAACATAAATAAAAAGGGCAGGTATAAAGCAATAGAGTCAACTGGGAATGCAAGACCACAAGGGTGAAAAACAAAGAAAAAAGTCACAGGTTTTTACAGACAAACCCCTAATTCTTCATTTTCCACAAAGCCAAAACGGAACCCCTGACCTGCCATTTCAGCCAATTGTATTGGTGCTACATGTATTTTAGTACTGTAGTGTAGTGTTATGCCTAATTTGGCATTTTCCACAAAGCCAAAACAGAACCCCTGACCTACCATTTCAGCCAATTGCATTGGTGCTATTTTAGTACTGTGGTGTTATACCTAATTTGGCATTTTCCACAAAGCCAAAACAGAACCCCTGACCTACCATTTCAGCCAATTGTATTGGTGCTATTTTAGTCCTGCGGTTTTTACTTAATTTGGCATTTTCCACAAAGCCAAAACAGAACCACTGACCTGCTATGTCAGCCAATTGTATTGGTGCTATTTTAGTACTGTGGTGTTCTACCTAGTTTGGCACTTTACTCAAAGCCGAAATGGAACCCTTAACCTTTCCTAAGGGGTATAATTGTTCCTCCATGGGGGGAGCTAGGAGGGGGGGGGGGGGGGGGGGGGGGGGGGGGGGCGGATATTAAATGGAATGGCCCATTTGGAGTGACATTTTGAGACAAAATGGCATGGGATGACAATATGTCATGAATCATATTACCTAAATTTCAAGACTTTTTCATTAACTAAAGGCATTTTCTCGATATCAAATCAAATTCACTATACGATTACTTGAGCTTACAATCCCACGCTAGAAAAGATCACTGTAAATTTGGCGTGACATGTTACTATTAAAGCTCGTGTAAATTCATTACCTGACTGCTTGAAGAATGTTCATTTGCCAATTTACTTGTTGAAGGAGTTGAAGGAGAACTCTCTTCGCAGGAAGACTTAGATGCAGGTTGCTTTGCAGTAGTGCCTTTCGATAAAGCAGACATGGATAACGCGTCATCGGAATTTATATGTTCACTATCCTCGTCGTCACTTTCTACGGTGGCCCACATCTGCCACGGCAAAACATACTTTTCCACGGCAAAACATACTTTTCCACGGCAAAACATTCTTTTCCACGGCAAAACATACTTTTCCGCGGCAAAACATACTTTTACACGGCAAAACATTCTTTTCCACGGCAAAACATACTTTTCCACGGCAAAACATACTTTTACACGGCAAAACATACTTTTACACGGCAAAACATACTTTTAGACCTGTCCACGGCAAAACAAACTTTTCCACGGCAAAAAATACTTTTCTACGGCAAAACATTCTTTTCCACGGCAAAACATTCTTTTCCACGTCAAGGGAAGGGGCCTGGGACAGGATTAAAACAGAATCAAGATGGCGACGGCCTATGATGACAGCGTAGATGAAGAAGTACGGTGGCCCACATCTGCCACGGCAAAACATACTTTTCCACGGCAAAACATACTTTTCCGCGGCAAAACAAACTTTTCCACAGCAAAACATACTTTTCCACGGCAAAACAAACCGTTCCACGGCAAAATATACTTTTCCACGGCAAAACATACTTTTCCAAGGCAAAACTTTCTTTTCCACGGCAAAACTTTCTTTTCCACGGCAAAACTTTCTTTTCCACGGCAAAACATTCTTTTCCACGGCAAAACATTCTTTTCCACGGCAAAACATACTTTTCCACGGCAAAACATACTTTTCCACGGCAAACGTATAGGAAAACAGAATCAAGATAGCGACGGCCTATGAAGACAGCGTAGATGAGGAAGTGTTCATTTTTTAAGATAAACATTTCAAAAACGTTTTGCTTGGAGATAAAGAGATGTGTGATTGCGTTGGTGTAATAAAAGTGTGTAACCAACATCGTTGGCAATAGAAGCGCGAAGGAAGGGTGGGGGGAGTAGCAGGTGGTAATCTGAGAAAAGATATAAGGCATGTACAGCAGGACATGCTTCACCATAACCAACATTTCAATCATCGTCGCGAAAAACACCTTGCATTGAACTCATGATCTGGTTCTCTGTGTCTAAATCGTGGTCACCCCCACATGTTTTCACGTCATCCACGAAGTCAGGCGAGTTATTTAATCGTGCAACTACTAGCCATAACAGCTTTTTTTTTTCCGTGCACTGGAAACCCATAGGGCCGGTTATTTAAACGAACTTTAGACGGTGTTTGACAAAACCGCGGTCTAACTCCATTTCAATCTGGCCAACCCTAATATTTAAACGCTATTCACCGTAAACGATGTCAAGAAGGCATATAGCACAGACTAGAAAAACATTTATCTTCTGAAATAGCAAACTTATAAACAGATAGGGAGGTCCATTAATTTTCTTAAACCGCGATCTAAGTTAGACATTGTTTAAATAACCGGCCCAAAGGGTTTTAGTTTGTCATATCCGTCCGCTTGCCACATCGTATTCCGGATTTCTCCTGGATAATCCATACATCCTCAGTCGTCTGTTAATGTGCGTTCACTAAATGATTTCAATGTTGTGATAGGTTGCTAGAAAATCTAGGATATCTTTGTGTTCGTAGCCATGATAAAAGTAGTATTTTATGAGCACTTCCTCGTCTACGCTGTCATCATAGGCCGTCGCCATCTTGCTTCTGTTTTAATCCTGTCCCAGGCTCCTTCCTATACGATCACCGTGGAAAAGAAAGTTTTGCCGTGGAAAAGTATGTTTTGCCGTGGAAAAGTATGTTTTGCCCTGGAAAAGTATATTTTGCCGTGGAAAAGTATGTTTTGCCGTGGAAAAGTATGTTTTGCCGTGGAAAAGTATGTTTTGCCGTGGAAAAGTATGTTTTGCCGTGGAAAAGTATGTTTTGCCGTGGAAAAGTATGTTTTGCCGTGGAAAAGTATGTTTTGCCGTGGAAAAGTATGTTTTGCCGTGGCAGATGTGGGCCACCGTAAAGAAGTGCTCATAAAATACTACTTTTATCGAGGCTAGATTAAACTTGAAGTTCGAGCAAGCGTTTAGAATCTATTTAAAAGCATAACCGGAAACTCGCAGTTACATACATACTAAAGTTTATTTAACAAGTTAAACAATCGAAAAGGCAAAAATTAAAATGAATTTTAACCGTACGTTGAAGTTAGTATAAGATTTAGCTACATTTCAAGGCCAATACTTACACGACATCGTCCTCCTCGTCTGCCATGTTGGATTGAAGAATCAAAGGCTCCCGGATTTAAAAAAGCGGGAAATTACATTCGAGAGACTGGAAGCTAGTTTTGCTGTGGAAAAGTATGTTTTGCCGTGTAAAAGTATGTTTTGCCGTGGAAAAGAATGTTTTGCCGTGTAAAAGTATGTTTTGCCGTGGAAAAGTATGTTTTGCCGTGGAAAAGTATGTTTTGCCGTGGAAAAGTATGTTTTGCCGTGGAAAAGTATGTTTTGCCGTGGAAAAGTATGTTTTGCCGTGGAAAAGTATGTTTTGCCGTGGCAGATGTGGGCCACCGTAAAGAAGTGCTCATAAAATACTACTTTTATCGAGGCTATGAATACAAAGATATCCTAGATTTTCTAGTAACCTATCACAACATTGAAATAGGTGAACGAACATTACACAGACGACTGAGGATGTATGGATTATCCAGGAGAAATCCGGAATACGATATTCGTATCATAGTTGATGAAGTTCAAGCTATGTTAGATGGCCCTGATTGTATTTCGGGCTACAGGCATGTATGGCATAGTCTGCAGTTGAAGGGACATCAAGTACCACGACAAGTGGTAGAGCTCTTACTTAGGGAATTGGATCCAGATGGCTGCCAAATGAGAAAAGAACATAAATTAAAAAGACGTCAGTATCATAACCCGGGTCCAAATGCCGTCTGGCACGCGGACGGATATGACAAACTAAAACCCTTTGGATTTCCAGTGCACGGTTGTATTGACGGCTGGAGTAGAAAGCTGTTATGGCTAGTAGTTACACGATCAAATAACTCGCCTGACAAT
The DNA here is from genome assembly GCA_024195265.1 of Dendrophyllia cribrosa. Taxonomy (NCBI): domain Eukaryota; kingdom Metazoa; phylum Cnidaria; class Anthozoa; order Scleractinia; family Dendrophylliidae; genus Dendrophyllia; species Dendrophyllia cribrosa. The sequence continues at coordinate 51,611,106 of JAJLRJ010000004.1, forward strand.
ATTGGATCTTACTTCGTGGATGCCGTTAAAACATGTGGTGGGTGTCCACGTGAATTGGTGACTGATTTAGGTACAGAGAACAAGATCATGGCTTCAATGCAAGCTTTTTTTCGCGACGATGAAAATGCCCATAAATATGTTGCATCGCCTAGAAATCAAAGGATCGAGGGTTACTGGTCACAGTATAGGAGAAACAGATCAACTTGGTGGATTAATTTTTTTAAAGACCTCGTTGAAACTGGTGCTCTTAATACAAGTGATGCCTTGCAGAAGGATTGCCTGTGGTTCTGCTTTGCAGAACTGCTGCAGGAAGACTTGGACTCTGTAAAAGAACACTGGAACACACATCGAATACGGAAATCGAGAAATGACACAGTATCTGGTGTTCCAGATGTGCTGTATTATTTACCAGAAGGACGAGGTGGGGAGTCAGATTTGCTATCCTCTGTACCCGGCAACAAAATTAGTTATGTTGAAGATCACCTAATCGAGAGACAACAAGGAAATGATCATTTGGAATATTTTCAATATGTGATGGATTCTCTTGACCTTGTAAAGCCTACACATTGGAGAGAAGCCTTGCAACTGTACAACAAACTCGTATCTGTATCAGTCTCGGGAGCATGATCCATTAAAAGTTTGTGAAGTCATTATAGAAGTCATAATTGAAGTTGGTCGATACTATTCGTTGTTATTGATCTTTTGATATTACAAGACCTTGCTAATTACTGCAGTATCAATGCAAATGCTTTAGAAGTAGAAAACATTAAGTTGAGTTCTTATTGCTAATTAGTGGCCATTTGTTTGTGGGATAAGGTGAAGCACGTCCTGCTGTACATGCTTTACCTTTGCTCAGATTACCACCTACTACCTCCTGAACCTCCCCCACCACCCACCCCCTCTCCTTCCTTTGCGCTCCCGCCCGGATAACACATCACCCTCAACTTTCTATTGTCAACAATGTTGGTTAATTATGCACTTTTATTATACAAACGCGATCACACATCTCTTTATCGCCAACGGTTGTAAAACTGGAACAATTGCTTTTACCTTTGCTTCTTTAAAATCTACCAACATCATAAGAGATCAGCATCATTTTTACGTTCGGTTTCGTTTAAGCTGTATGGCACTAACTTGAATGATAAAATTTATTTACAACTTTATTGGGCACAAAGAACAGCAAGATAACAATACAACCGCCCAAATTCGATATATTAAAATTCTGACTTGACTCCGAGGCTTAGGGGAATAAAACAATTATAGAAATTAACGATTCATCCCTGAATCTCAATATGATTTTTTTTGTTGCATTCCCCTAAGTCTGGGAGCTAAGTAAGTATTTTAATCTATCAAAATAGGCCGATTATGATAACTTCAACAAATAACTGTTTCCTTAATCTGTGTTGTGACTGCAGAAAAAATGAAATGGCATCAATAAGCCGCAAAACGCAACTAAGAAACTCATTTGCTAACACTTTTCTGATAACATATCGTCCTACTAAATATCAAAAATATATCACGCGTAAAGTCTTCTTCTGGGCTGTCAATATACTCCCATAAATAAAAAACACTGGATCAAGCACTATAGCCAGAAACCCCCTAACTTGGCTTTGAGACGTTGGCCACAATCTCAAATTTATTTTTTTTCTTCAGTCTCAAAACTTAATTTTAATCTGTTTAGAAAAATGTTTAATTCACACTCACTAAGTTGCCAGTGACATTATCCAGACCCAAGGGTTTGCAAAAGCTTGGCCTTTGCAAAATGCAAGTAAAAAGAGCTCTTTAAACTCATCAGAGGAGGTCATGTCCTCTACAAGGATAGTAATTTCTTTAGCACATGCCCCTATAATTGGAAAGCATATCTTGTGGTTAGGGTTGTGTTTCAAGCAGTCATGGTTAAAGTAAACTGTTACTTTAAGCTGTTGGTTATCAATCGGCTTGTGCCTTTGTCCCGTTAACCACCCCATAACTCCTGCCACTGTAAGATTTGGACTCTAAAATGTCTCAGCTCCAGCTTCTTGAATTTCACAGTCAAGGTTGTCGTCTTTATAATTCCATGCAACTGCTGCGGAGTGGCCCACAATATTGCCATCTTCAATCAAATTTAGGCAGTCCTGGAAATGATCCATTACATTTTCTTCGATGAGTCTTCTTGAAGAACCTGCTGGTGAATACTGGGGATTCATCAGGGAGAACAAGTAGTTGGCATCTGGTGTTAGCTGTTCTTTAAAGATTCCATTGACAAAGAGTGGCTGACATACAGTTGGGTTACTTTTTAACAATTCTTCTAATCCATATATAGACATTCCTGTAAGGAACTCCCTCATGTACAACGACCGACGGTTAACTAGGCTCACTTTCAGAGATCTGATTATTTCATCCAAATGCTCTTCTTCTACTAGGCCAGTGTAACCATGTTCAAAAATCATATCTGTGAAACTCTTTGGATCTCCTCTAACTTCGTTTAGAAGCTTTTTCTCCTTTGTTGTCAAGTCTGCCTCTTGAATGTTAACCATGTCAATATTATTTAACATAGTATTATAAACACACTCTTCCAGAAAACATGGAGGGGGTCCCCCTTGAGCCAAAGAAACTGCCACAATCTCACCACAGGTACGAAAATTACCATTTTGGACATGGTACGTAGAGTCTGTGGGACTTCCATCTGGGAAAATCTCCCTTCCCATATCAGAAACAACTTCTGCTAAGAATTCTTGTGACATGGCGCCTGAATCAATTCCAGCTTCACCGCTGTAATGCACGCGTAGAACACCGGTGGGTGGAGTTTTTTTGGTCTGCCTTTGCCATAATGCAAGTGTTCTTGTGAAAGGTGCAGCACGGCGAGAAACAAGAAAAAAATCTTTATTTTGGTCTACTCTATCTGATAGTAGTTTTACAACTTGGCTTGTTTCAATCAAACCAGTGGTTGGACAGTTAGTTACATGTAGATCTTCAAAGCCATCGCCATTGCCTTCCCATTCAGATTCTTGAAGTAATTTTGCCATGTTTTCATCTTGTAAAATCTGCTGTGAATCACAGCGTAAGGGAGTGTTTCCTGCACATGCAGTAGTGACTGTAGTGACTGCTGCTGAGTGAATGGTATTTTCCATTGAGGCAATTGGCTGAAACGTGGCTGAAGAGGACTTTACAGTCACAGTTATTGGCTTGGAAGCACTTAGGTCAGTGCTACTATTCTCTTCTGACATTTCAAATTCAGCAGTTGTGCACAGGTACATGGTGATTCTCTTATAGTCTCTACCAAGTTCATTCTTGTATTTTTCAAGTTCGAAATCCTCATCTTCTTGCCCTGGTAAATAAAGAGCATGGCTGCCATCTTCATATAACACAACATAATCTTCCTCACCATCAAACTTCCTGTCGAATGCCACCCATTTTTCAATCCCTTTGCTAAGTATTCTGGCATAACTGGCTGACTTTGGCACTTGAATGGGCAGTCGTTTACCCCAGATGGGTTTCAAATCATTTGAAGCCAGTCTCATCAGGCCAATATTTATTGTGACATTTTCATCATGAGTGGCCTTAAGTTTCTTTTTTGGACGAAATTGTGATCCTGAACGCTGCTGTTTTTTCTTGCAATTCATATCATCCTCAAATGACTTTGCCTTATTTGTTACTGGCTTCCCAAACAAAAGTTTGGAACTACTAGGCCCTGCTTCTTGGCCCTCTGTGGGCAAACCAGATTGAACAGGCGATCCACATCTCCAACAGAATTTGGAGCTTTGTTTTTGTTTGGCACAACAAGAAGTACAAAACCTAATGAAACATAAATCATTTATGCTGTTAAATGATGAAGGCATAGTGTTGACTGCCCTGAAGTCAGTTACATCTTCCGGTACAGAAGGTACACACTAGTTTCTATAGGGTGTGTCCCATGAACCTTTTAAATTCCAATTACAAAAATACCATCTCTCCCACTTAAAACAAACAAATTCATGATTAGAAAACTAGAAATACAAACAATCTGCACAAAATGTTTAACAGAACAAATTACAGTATTTATTCAACAACAAGATAACTGATATATTAATTTTGGAATGAAATTCCTGTACCCATTTAAAGCATTCTGTATCTATATGTATATTATTATACCATAAATTGATGTAATTTATATCATAGGAAATAAACATTCATCGTTCATTCAAACTGTTGGAACTGAAACACTGCTGGTAAAATAGCCTTTTGCTACGTTAATCATGGTGGCTGGAATAATATATTTCAGAATTTTTAGAACTTAAGAAGACTATGCAACATAGCACGTAATTTGGACTGAAAAAATAATGATGGTATCATTTTTATATACTTCGCCAGTGTTATGCAGTTACGAATAATGGCCGAGTCAATTCCCAGTAGTTTTATTACTGAGCTGTAAACAGTTCAATTCGTGAGCAGAATTTATCAGTGTCCACTCATGAAACATTTCTTGCAAACTCCGGAGTACCTTTAAGCGGCATTTGAGCTGAATCAAGAGTCCTACTCCAATAAATAGTCATGAAAACAATAACCGTTATGAGAGCCAAGATTAAACTTGAAGTTCGAGCAAGCGTTTAGAATCTATTTAAAAGCATAACCGGAAACTCGCAGTTACATACATACTAAAGTTTATTTAACAAGTTAAACAATCGAAAAGGCAAAAATTAAAATGAATTTTAACCGTACGTTGAAGTTAGTATAAGATTTAGCTACATTTCAAGGCCAATACTTACACGACATCGTCCTCCTCGTCTGCCATGTTGGATTGAAGAATCAAAGGCTCCCGGATTTAAAAAAGCGGGAAATTACATTCGAGAGACTGGAAGCTAGTTTTGCTGTGGAAAAGTATGTTTTGCCGTGTAAAAGTATGTTTTGCCGTGGAAAAGAATGTTTTGCCGTGTAAAAGTATGTTTTGCCGTGGAAAAGTATGTTTTGCCGTGGAAAAGAATGTTTTGCCGTGGAAAAGTATGTTTTGCCGTGGAAAAGTATGTTTTGCCGTGGAAAAGTATGTTTTGCCGTGGAAAAGTATGTTTTGCCGTGGCAGATGTGGGCCACCGTAACTTTCCGAGTCAATGACCCGATTTCTCTTGCGAGAAATAGATGACTTGTCTTCATCTTCTAGGTTCTAGAGACAAAAAGAAAACAAACGTTAGCTCTATAAGACGTTATACATACCAAATAAGCATTAAAATCGGATATTTCTATCTTTTAAATCGAGATTTATCTTTGCAAACCATCGAAAACGGGCCGCGCCAGACTAACGGAAACCAACGGTCGATCGAAAGATTACTGCGCATGCGGAATTCAGTTAATCTCGTTACCAGAGCCTGCGCGAACTTCCCTTATATCACGTTGTCACGCGATTTTTTGCAATTCGTCCTTTATTATTTTTTTCCGAGCTCTAAACTCAAACATGTGAATGAAATGTTAATTCAAAGATGGAATCTCGCTGACATAACAAAAACAGATGATTTATAAGCATTAGTTACCACTTGTTTTATACTGCGGAATGGCAAAAAAATAAACGTATGGCAGTCACTTTTAACCTTTTCGCAATCCGTTTCAATCTTTTCCGTTTTTGACTATCCGCACTTTATTGTGGCTTCCTAGTATATATTTTGTGATTTTCTATGGTTTTAAACCATTATTTAGTGGTTCAATTTATTTCCACTAGTTTGTGTGGAACAGAATTGCCGAAAATAGCGTGCCTCTATAAATAAGACGAATAAAAATAGCGTCGTATATATTATATTGTGTCCGGCCTTAGAGCAGTAAGCAGAGGTTTGAATCTATTGAACTAAAAGTGGGTTTTGTGGCAAACTGGCTTGTTACTTACTGTGACAATGATTTCTTGCCACGTCGACAACGCTTGGCGTTTGTCGGCCAACACCTCCTGAACATGTCCGCGAACTCTAATCTTGTTAGAGTGGTAACTTGCCCACCATCAATTTCAGCAACTGAAAAGAAAAGAGCCGACCGAAAATTAAATTAAAAACAAAACTAACAGGCAAAGAGAAAATAGCTATTATTTCATTCCAATTAAAAGCCACGTGTGCTTCAGTTACATATGGAAACCTGATCAACAAACAACAATTTCACAGTGCTGCCGGTAAAATAAACACACCTTTGAAAGCTGTGACTTTTTGCTCTCCTTCAATCCCTTCTTTGCTAAAAGTTTAGCAATGTCGTCCACTGTCATATCCTTTAGACTCGAACGATCCATACTTATTAGAAAAAAGAAGCTTTCTTAACTTGACGTGACCTTCTTGTTCTGGCGCGAAACTCCCGCGAATGAACTGTCCACATCGCACGCTTGGTCTTAAGCGAAGAACGATACGAAAGTTGATACATAAGAGAGATAACGAAACTGGTTCAAACTAGTTTTATATGAAAGAGATTTTTGTTGAGGATAACAGACACCTGTTTATTAAGCGAAAACAAACTAATGTTATCTGTGGAAGGAGAAATGCGGTTGTTGTCATGTATAACGCAACCATACGAGTCACGTGTGATAGTATAAACTATTATCATGCAAAGGTGTAGTTAAATGAAGCCGGGACAGTTATATTTCCGTTTCTGGGAGTAAGTTATTATATAATTAGATGAAATACGAGAAAATTTTAACAAAAGATTAAACTAAAGTGCCAGTCGGCTTAGCAGAATAAAACTAAACAATACGCATTCTTCACATAGCGTAAAATGCGTGACTATCTCGGCCCTTTGCACTTTGCACATTCAGCGGACGGGGATTGTTTTACTTCATGGATGATATTAGCGTGATATCAGCAAAAGCGCGCGAAAATCTATGTTGACACAACCGCTCTCTCCCTATGCGAAAAATTCTCGAATCGGTAGCACAAATTCGCCAGTTTACGTGAGAAAATCTCTGCCATTCGACACAAATTAGATATCCGCGTAAACGTCAAATATTTCATTCTTATAATCCTTTATTAGAGCGAGCGGAGAAAAGTAAAATATACCAAACTTTACACTTTTACGAATCAGACACTCCACAAAGCCTAAATAGAACCCCTAACCTGCCATATCAGCCAATTGCATTGCTGCTATTTTAGTACTGTGGTGTTATACCTAATTTGGCATTTTCCACAAAGCCAAAACAGAACCCCTAACCTGCCATTTCAGCCAGTTGTATTGGTGCTATTTCAGTACTGTAGTTTTATACCTAGTTTGGCACTTTCCTCAAAGCCGAAACGGAACCTTGAGATGCCACTTCAGCCAATTGTATTGGTGCTATTTTAGTACCGTGGTGTTAAACCTAATTTGACATTTTCCACAAAGCCGAAACGGAACCCTCGGCATGCCATTTCAGCCAATTGTATTGGTGCTATTTTAGTACCGTGGTGTTATGCATAATTTGGCACTTTTCACAAAGCCGAAACGGAACCCTTGACATGCCATTTGAGCCAATTATAATGGTGCTATTTTGGTTAAGCGAAAATAGCTTTGAATTGGACCCTACTATGATACCTATTTTGGACCTGGGTTGTACCCAATTAGCCATTTATATAGCTGCTGATTTGGTTCCACAAAACTGGGCTAATTTAGGTCACATTATAACGTCTGTTTTGGACACTTGCTTTTCCAAATTAGCCTCTGCAACGGTATCAAAATGGACCCTTTGGGTGTGAATTATACCATTGGGGGCTTCTTTAGAATGCATAGGAGCCAAAATGGTACTAATTCAAGAATGCTAAAATAGCTTCACAGGACTGAAATAGTCCTTGCGATTTTATTGTGTATGTAGTAGCTTTTTGTTGCTCAAGTAATTGAAGCAATTAAGCATCTAAAACAAGCATGCAAAAATGAAAAAAATAAAATAAAATAAAACATCGAAACATTTTCATTTGCCTCTGAAACGAAGACTGTCTATTTAAAATATTATTTTAAAAAAAGAAAAAAGAGAATATCACCTTTGACAATCAATCCCCTCCCCTTCTGAAGTGTAACCATGCACACTTGGGTACTCCGGTTATTATGTTTTTCTCCCAGGGATTTTCCGTTTAGATTACAGACAGTGGCGGATAGGGGAAGGGCCCGGAGACTCTCCCCGCCCCCTTCTCCTACTCCCTTATCTGGCAAAAAAAAATAAAGTCCGAAGGGCATAAAACGTTTTTCAGTTTTTCAGTCTATAGCATGGAGTCAAGATTTGCCAGTGGGAGATTTGGCAGCCTTTGTACCTGTTTGTACCACCAGTTGCCAGCCTGCATCACTATATTTGTCATTATTTTGTACTAATAAACCTTAACAAAATCTTAATTTGGTGTTTTTCTCCTCGCTTTAAACGATATAACTCAGAAAATCAGTACGCAGTTACATAAGTGTGGTACGCCCCATTGAGGCCTGACACTCAGTCACTAAGTGAATACGTATGACTACATTTGTTTAGAATAATTCAAAACAGCGGTATCATAGCTACAGATAATATAACTACATTTGTGTAGAATAATTCAAAACAGCGGTATCGTAGCTATACAGATAATATAACTATATTTGTGTAGAATAAATCAAAACAGCGGTATCATAGCTACAGATAATATAATTACATTTGTGTAGAATAATTCAAAACAGCGGTATCATAGCTATACAGATAATATAACTATATTTGTGTAGAATAAACCAAAACAGCGGTATCATAAGCCACAGATCAAACTGCTAATTAGCTTTAGTAAATCATGAAAGCAGAAGCAAATAAGGTCTTATTTATCTCTCGACCGAGTTCGATCTTTATATGTATCGAATATATTAAGTTAAAAATAAATTGTAAACCAAATCATGATAAACTAAACAACGCACCACCCTCCTTCTTCCCTGAAACAACACTCGTCACAACTAACCCAAACGCTTGTTCAAAAAAATGACTTTTTATTAAGCAAATTCTAAAACAACTGAAATTTAGTTTTTATGTGCTCAGTCTACTAAAATAGCTACTTCTCTTTCGGTCCTCCGAAAACGATAAACTAAAGCGCCCGATGAAACGAGAAATCCTTCTTTCATCGATATCAGGATTAACCAGTAACTGGTATTCTTTTAAGGATGACAGCCTCAGTTTCATTTCAGTAACTTTAAGTGAAGAGAACGTCTGCATGAAGTGTTCCCATCGGGCTGCTCGGTTATCCAGTGCGCATGTCACAGTAGACAGTGAAGGATCCTCTACCGTCTGGGTTTACAGAGTACACTCCACTCTGAGTATGGCCCGCTTTTAACAAATCAGAGCAATCTGTGAACATAGAAAATAAACATATTGCTTATACTCCATTACTATCACTCTTCAGATCATGGCATTTACACAAGAACTGACAAAAGTAACGTGCACTGCAAAAAAAAGCGCCCCAAACCTATTTTAAGATTCATCCCTTTTTTACCGATGTAAAATATACTTCGTACACTTCGGTTCTAACGTTTGCACAGTGCTTAGATGCAAGAAATCCCAAACTTTTTACGTATCAAGGCATCTTGAGCATAAAGGTCTGTGTGATTCTCTTATCTGCGAGATTTTGTAAAATACGCATATGTGATGTTTTTCAAAAATATTATATTTGTCACACTTCATGCCGCTCAAAACGCAGACTTTCCAGTAAGTTAATGCGTCGAAATGCACTATATTGCTTGCAATATAGAAAAAAAAAGTTTCTTCTCGCAGTTAAAAGGCCAAGAGATTTCTTATTTTGTGAAGAATAAGAAGATATTTGTAACGCGAATAAAAGAAGTTTGTCAGCACTTCACTTCAGGACATCGTTGCGAGAAAATTGCGCCACTAAACCGACATCGTTCGGGACATCGTATCTTCTGTAGACCAGAAGACAAAACTACAGCTGAGCTTGTCAAAACAGTACGTTATGCAGTGAGGCCTAAAAGCCTTATGTTTAGTGCCTTCTTAAATATAAATTGTTTGTAAGATAATTGCACCACTAAGGCCCCATTTACATGGTCTCGGGTACCCAAAACAACCCTCCCCCAAGTTATCACGGGCGAGCTGACTTTTCAATTATTTCTTTGAAAATTCAACTAACCGTTTACACGAGGATCGCGAAATTGTCTCGTCTCTGCAGATAGGGTAACTCTGGCAGGCGGGACAATTTTTTAGCGCTTTATCCTACGAACACTTTGGTCCCCCTACTGGAGTCGCCAAACTAAGGACGTGACTTATTTTCGCCAAACTTTCATATAAACCCTCGATAAAGTTGTCTCGGGTAAATGTTGTTTTTAAATGTGTGATTAGGTTTTGCTGCCATTTGTAAAAATGGGGCCTAAGCCAACATCGTCCAGGACGTGGTATCTTCTATAGACCGGAAGACAAAAAGAAAACAGCTGACCTTGTCAAAACAGTAAAACACACAGAATTAATCACAAATCATATAATATAAACACATAGAAGCATTGTGTAATCTTGCAGTACTAGTTCTCACAACGAAGACCATTCCACTTGGCTGTGCAGTTTACAAATACCGTGTGACACTAAATTTTTGCGGAAGTTTAATTTGCGGATGGGCGTTTTTTTGTGCTTTGCGGGAACTAATTGTTAATTTGTGATTCAGTGCACAACATTTCCGTACATCAATCGAAATACTAGTGTGGTTGGCAATGGATCAGCAATACGATACCACTTAATACATTATTATTACGTGTAAAAGGTGATGTTTGCATATAATTTCGAAAATTTTTGCGGAGAACATTTTTGCGGGAATTTTTTTTCCTGGAACCTTTTTTGCGGATCGTGAAAAAGACTGCAAAATCGCAAAAAAAAATTAGAACCCGCAAAAATTTAGTGCCACACGGTAAGCGTATTCAGTTTACAAATGAGCGTGAAATAGTGTAAATAAGACCAGTTAAAGAATTGATGAGTAAACAAATTTAAAACATTATGTCACACAGTTGTCTATACGTAATTGTGTCACGCTAAGACATGTTTTTTTTTTAATTATTGCGGTAAACACTCTTCGATATTTTTTTGAAAATTGAACGACTTCAAACGCAAAAAATAAAATAGTAAAAATACATCACTTACACAATGTCCTGGTCGGAAAAGTAAAAATAAAAAAGAAGAACAGAAAGGAAAACTAAAAAAATAATAAAATAAAGTTGCAAGTCCCCAATTCATAGGGCTCGATCCCGTGTCCTTCGATTAAAATAATTATAGCAACTCGTCCACTTGGCCATCACGGATTACTTGATAAGAGAGGTTAAATTTTAATATTTAAAAGAAGATGTGCGTTTAATCGCATGACCAAGAAAAGATTATATCCCAATGATGACCCGACCAACCAATCGAGTGACCTATTTGCATGAATATAACCATATACAATAATTCGTTCAACGCTTCGCCCATCCACGAGTTAAAAAAAAAAACGACTGTCATTGATAATCACGTTTGCACATGAATATATCCTTACGTGGTTCGAATTGTGGAATCTTTATTTTGATCTCGCTGGGTCCTTGAGCTTGGGATTTTTGAACCTGTCTAATCCAGGATGGTTTGTTGGGTTTTGCGAATCCAACAAAAGCAAACGACCCTCGATATTCTGTCAAAATAGGATCCTTAGCGCCCAGTCTCTTGAGAGCGTTAAATGCTGATTTGACTAAAGAGGAGGTTGAATCTTGAACGGCAACCAAAACAATTGTACTGGAGATAAAAAGATAAATTGTTTAGTAAATGAATCGTTCTGTGCCAGGAAGAATTTGATTTAGGTTTTAGTAGGCGGTCTTTTCCCGAGAGAAACATCTTTTGTTAGTTATTAATGACAAGAAAATATAACGTAGACCTATCGTACCAGAAACTCATAATAAGCTTCTGATTGTACTCAATGTAATCATTTTAATTGTATTAGATTCTAATTAAATGTTCCTTTTTCTGTAAAAATGCCTAGAATGTTTTTGACCGCTACTTTGCAATTATCATCATTTAGTTAATATGATTGAGGTACGTGAAGTATGAAAACAAGGAAATGAAATGGAAAAGGTGTCGAGAAAAGTATACATTTAATTGGTTTTGCACCATTATTTTAAAGCCTCAGCACCACTATTCATGCCCGATCAGTTTTAAATTAACCCACCACACTGGACAGACTACAAACTGGGGTTACATACTTTCCTTGTATGGTGTCAAGATAGGCTGCCATGTTTGCACCAGACGTACTATCTCCATAAGTATCAAAAGCCTTTTTCCCAAGCACTCCGCCTAGAAGAACAGAATAAAGGAAATAAATCAACACAGTTTTTTTTATTTGACACTTTCATTCAGAGACTCAAAGGGACAATAATAATGAGAACATGGTGAATGAGGCCAAATTGTTAGACCACCGAAAAACTCCTATTAGGCTAAAACCAAACCCTAAAAAGTCCAACGGCCCAGAACGTAACCCCCAAAAGTTCCTTTTCGTCCCGCAAAAAGTCTTCCAAAATCGTTCACCCTAAAAAAGACACCACAAAATTTCTAGCCTCAAAAAAGTCCTCAAATCGCAAATTTAAACCCCAAATTAAGGTCTTTACGCCTCCTCGTCACTATTACACTGCTATTATACCTGAATATTCTCCCGGATAACTGCCGGTCGTCACTGAAATGGTTCAAATTTTGACCAGCAACCAAAAAATACTAACTTTAACAAGCTCTTTCAACTTTTCAAGGCGATTCGTATTTAGCAAAATGCCTTCTCGTAAATTCGGATGGTAATGGTAAAAATGTTACAATGACGTCAGCGGATATTCTCCTATTAGCATGACGTGATAATCAGGAAATGTGAACATTGTCCCGTGAGAAAGCATGAGGATGTTAGATTTATTGAGAATCTTGAATTGAGTGGTCCCTGTTTTGTTAACGTTTAGTGTTCTTTATGAGGCTTTCAATTTTGTTACATTGCATATGTGATAATGTTTATAGAAATACTGCAGCTGTTATTCATGTTAAGGTAATGTCGTAGTTTTTTTTAAATAAAAGCTTAATAAGCGTTTCCAGAAGATACTTTTTAATTGAATTTAATTTCTAAGTAACAGTCTTGTAAGAGTCAAATACTGTTTACATCGCAGGGTGCTAAGAAAGGAAATCTATAACTGATTTCTAATAGTTATTCCATATTTTTCACTTTTCATTTTTTCCTGCAGTATTCATTGCGTCCAATAAACGTAACGGGTAAAACTGTGAAAACCCATCTATGGCTTCATGATAATCAGAACAATCATCCATATTTATTTATTTTATTTATCTATTTATTTATTTATTTATTTATTTTTAACCCTTGATAGGGTTAACCTCAGGTATCTCCTTTTCATTGTGTCAATGTTTCTTTATTGATATTAATGAATAAAGTATTATTATTATAAAAGTTATACTGGTCAAACCTTTTTACGAAAAGCCAGTAATGAAACCTAAATAACTGGTCATATATTAAGTACCTGTATTGGCATCCAAAGTAACAACATTATGTCCCCTGCCATGGAGCGAGTGATCTACTCCATTAACCTTGATGTAAGCGATACCACACGTGCCTGGAGTCTTTCCTGGATCATCGCAACCTTCACTTCGAATATGAATATCCAACACTTGAACTGCAACCAAACAAAACACAGAGAAAAATCATAGCAGTTGTTAAAACCTTTGTTACAGGCTGTTTGTTCATATTTATGATCAAAGGCTCCTATGAACCAACTCGTGAATACGAAACGCTTAAATTGGACGCAGTGGGGCACGATCTTCAATAGACTAAATGCCCGGCAGTCAGAAATTCTCACAGAATTTTCACGGAAAGCCTCATTTAAACCTCCTAAGAGTATTCGATCTCTGTTTGGAAATGCCAAGCGATTCGAAAAATTATTTTGGTTTTGTAGTTGACGATTTGTCTGAGTTTGTGCATACTATAAAATTGCTATAACGTTCTCGACACTTAGAAAATCTGTGACCACTCACGGGCACGCTTGATTCACTTGGCATTTCCAAACAAAGATCGAAAACTTTTACGAGGTTTAAATGAGGATTTTCGTTAAAGTTCTGTGAGCATTTCTGACTTAAGATCACTTAAGATCTGACCAGGAGGCGTTAGTTTATTTGCCCTACATATTTCGACTCCTAATACTTAAATCAGAAGACACCGAAGACTTACTGCATCTGCTTATGAACACATTCCTTCTACTTTACTACAATCAATTTGGACATTTACTACCTCCAAATATTTTTAGGACAATTAAGAAATATGATGCTTTATAACTAGATCATCTGCTCGCAGCACTTTACCTTCCATTAGGAACCACTAGTTGTGTAGGAATTTTGCGTTACTGTTACTTGATCGCGAATGCAAGTTGAATATCATCGAGTCACGGTCTTGAGTCTCCGATGGGAAAAGAATCTTACTTTGCTGGAGTCAAAATTCTTGTGGAAAGTGGTACTATATTACAAATTGAGTTTGTGGAAAACATTAAAAAGTAAAAACAAATTCACAGACTTATACACCGAATGCAAATTGTGTGATAAAGATCAGGTCAAAATAAATCATTGTGTGCATTTTCAAGGTCATATTCTTATTTTAGGAGAAGTTATAGGCAATCAAGTGTCTTATCTCAAGCAAATGCTTAAAATTTCAGTGAGCCATAACTTTGCAACCGTTAAACCAAAAACACTTAAACTTTGCAAGATGATACACTTAGCAGCACTTGTTTACGTGATATCATTAATTTCTCTGAAAACTTGGCCAAACAAAAAATTGCCTGACGGCCATCCCTGACGGCCATATTCGCATTCGGTGTATATGTTGTAGTTCAATTTTAACCTTGGTTCAATTTTTATTTTCCTTTGTTTTATATTCATTATCATATATTAACATACAAAACAAAACAATAGAAAATAATATATAGATAGGCTGAGCCTAACAGCGTCGCTCACTGAACAACCTTAACTCAGGTGAAACTTAACTAAGGTGAAAGGTCGGAATGAAAAGAATTAAGATTGACGACCGGGCTATTTTTCAATTTTAGCAATTCTCAAAAAAAGAATTACGCGACCGTCTGCACAGTACATTTAGACCGTACAAAAGTTCGCAAAAACAACTTTTTCTCCGTCTACAATAACTAGTACGACTACTTTCCGAATAAAATACAGTTGTTGCTTGTCAAAAATTGCCAGAGAAACTGATTTGGAAATTAAAATTGCAAAAATACATCAAACATATTTGCAAAAGGCGACGCGAGTGAAGATAGAACTATAAAATCGCTTTTCAATCTATGTAATGAATGAACAAACACATAAAAATGGACAACACAATCTTCTTTCGAAAAAATTTATTCAAATCTCTGATTAGGTTTATGTTTAAAAGCAAAACGCGTACCATTTATAGCGCATCGAGTTCGAGCTGCCTTGGATGAAATTCAAGAAATCAATACAACTGAATTTAAGCACGTTTTAAAAAAAAGTCAATCACAGATTGATATCTACATAAATTCCCATCGAAAATGTAATCTGTTTTACCGTTAAGTCCCTCACTTGCTTGGAAATTCTTTAAATCTCCGCTTCTTTGATTGTGAAATCCGTATTAAATGAAAACAACATCTCGGATGTTGTGTGGCGTCATACGCGCATGTTTTGCGACGACATACGCGCCCGCGAACTAGCCCTGACCAACACGGGCGCACGGCGGGCGGCACACGCGCCCGCGAAACATTCCGCTAGCCATGACCCTGAAAAATGGCGGGTATAGGTTTAGTTCTATGTGTATGGGGCTCCGCGCGGGTCTTTGGCCCGCAGAGCTCCGCTAAAAATTGAACCAAGGATAAAATTGAACGACAATATATATAAATGCTGGAATTCAAAGTGTATGGAATTTGCATATAAATGCCAGCATGTCGTTTGACCTTGTACCGCGCGTACGCAATATTGCGGTAAACACAGTTCGATATTTTTCGAAAATTGAACGACTTTAAACGCAAGAAAAATAAACAATACATCTCCAATTTGGAAATAAAAAAGAAGAAGAAAAGAAAGGAAAAATAAAAAGTATATATTAAATGTCCCGACCAGGTTGCGATCCCGAGTTGTTCAACAAGAAGAACAGTCGGAAACCTATCCACTTTGCCATTACGGAGCAAGTAACTTATCAGGTTAAATTTTAATATTTTAACGGAGATACGTGTTAAGAAAAGTTTACAGTCCAGTGATTGCGGAGTGAAACTTTGCATATCTGTCCCCGTCAACTATAACTCGTTCAACGCTTCGCCGTATTCACGAGTTAAAAAAGGAATAAAAAGTAGTCACTGCAAAAACGGTATATAAATATTATACTTCTCCAGGTGTCCCTTATATATTTATGTAAAGTGAAAATGTAAAACTGGAATAAACGATAAACAGTGATTTGTTTTACATTATATTAAAATAAAAAAAACTGAGTTTTGAATACCATTTTAAGTTTACATTTGCCAGGACGTCTCGGCTAATATACAGTACAGGATTATCTTTCTGAAAGTAGTCCACCACCCGAATCTTAACAAAACTAACCAGGCGTTTGAAAAATAGCCGCGTTGTTTAACAGTAATTTTAGCAATCTCTACTCGCCCTTACTAGGATGCTGAACTTCAATATAGGTCACCGTTTCCACGTTAAACACTCCTGCACTTGTTGCAACACAAATGTAATTCCCTGCGTCCTCCTTTTTTATGTTTCTTATAACTAACGCGCCATTGATCTGCTGGCTTCGTCCAACTGGCAGATGGCCTCCTTGTTTTTTCCAGCTGATGACTGGATGGGAATCACCAGTAGCGCTACAGTTTAACGTCAAAGGCAGGCCTAAAAATGCGACACCTTTTACAGGTGGCTTAACTGTGAATCGAGGAAGAGAGACCACAACTAAGACAGTTCTTTTGACAACACTTCCTAACAGGTTAGTTGCAGTGCAGAGGTAGTTATCAGAATCAACTTTACGGACGTCAAGAAGTTTTATGACACTGTTGTTACTATGTTCCTTCCCCTGCGGCAGCTGACCAAACGACTTGCTCCACGTGACCACTGGTTTGGGATGACCAGTCACGTGACAAGTTGGAAGTGTTACGTTGCTTCCTTCAATGGCGTAAAGAGGTCCAGGTTCAAGAGAAACAGAAGGAAGAACTGCAAAATATAAGCATATATATGTTGGCGAGATGATTGTGAAAATTACCGCCTACGTAGATTCAACGTCATTCGGGAATGAGTGACTCGAACTGCATGTACAAACAAGGAACTAATATATTTTTGTTTTGCTTAATAAAAACAATCAAAAGATACCATTTTTAGAGGTGAAATACAACATAAGTTCTAAATTGCGGTTAAACGTTAATGGACTCTTGACTGCGTAGTTATTTTTTCCAAACCAGCAATAAATATTTTTTTAGGAGAACGAAATTTGGTTCTTGCTAAAAAAGAGGAAACATTTCTATTAACAAGAAAAACAACGATTTTTAAAATTTTTAATTAATTAAACTTTTCTCAAAAAAACTTTAACTTAAACTTTAACTTTGAAAAAACTTTAACTTTTCTAAAAACCACGTAATTAATTTGACTGGCCTGCCAGTATTGTAAAATGTATAATAACTAAATAATAAAGATCATTGTTGTTGTTGTTCTTTGATGTTTAATCTTCTCAATGTCCACTAGATCCCTAGTAAAATAAACAGTTGATATATTGTTCACCATAAAAGTATTCTGCAAAATCTCACCATTTATTGCCAGGCGCCCTACTGCGTGCACCCGGCCCAAGATGTTTGTCGCTGAACATTTATACACACCATAGTCACTTCCATTCACGTTCTGTAAGCGCAACTTTCCTCCTGAAACCACTGACTGACTTATTACTGACTGACTGTTTAGTTTACTCCACACTACTGCAGGCTCAGGATTACCAGTAACTGAACACTGAAACGAGGCTGATCCACTCTCGTTAACTGTCAGCCGTGCAGGAGAAACAACAACAGTAGGAGCTGAAATCGATTCACCAGGCTCTCCTTTAGCTCCCGGCATGCCTGCAGGCCCGATATCTCCTTTCTGTCCTTTAGTTCCAGCATCGCCCTGCGGCCCCACAGGTCCCATGCTACCTTGCTTTCCGCTCTTTCCTGGTGATCCCATAATTCCATAATTTCCTTTGTTTCCAGTTTTTCCTTTCTGTCCTCTTCGTCCTCGGCTTCCTTTCTCTCCTCTCGGTCCAGGTGAACCAGGAGGGCCTGGGGGACCTGATGAGCACGTGATACCTTTTGATTGACATAGTTGCAGTCTGCCCTCTGATAAAAGTTTGTTGATTTTAAGCATCGTATCCGCTGAATTTTTATTGTCCGTTATGTTCTGCATTGAATCATCCTGGCGCCTGTTTCTATGGAGTTTGTAGGACTGAATCCCTACGAAGGAAATTAAATAAAATAACATTCACTATATATCGGAACTGGTCCATAATGAAAAGAAGCATTCTGATTGGTTCTTACATTGGTCTGATTTTTTTCACGCCGATGGACCTTTCACAAATTGTGTTTTATTATTTGAGCAAAAAATACTGTTTTGTCTTTGTTAGGAACTTATTAGTGATTTATTTTATGTTTTCCTTTTGAGAAAATAAATGATATGTTTTCGCGCGACTTCAACTTTGCAAATGCTGTTAGTGTTTGAGAATGAGATTCAAGAGGGAACAACTCTCCCGCGTTTATCCTGTCCTTTCCGCGAACATACAGCACTGGATTTGTTAATTATTTTATTTTAATTTAAAGTATAAATTGTCATATATATACCATACCCTGTTTCACACCTGAGACTGCAAATAGATGCCTTTTAGGTCTTTAAAAGCCAAAGAAGATGGTAAATAAACTATACCCTAAACCACAACCTCGTTCCCAGGGCTTTTCCCTTCGAGAGAGAGGCGGCGGGAAAAGGCCCTGGCATCGGCTGGTCACGTGATGTTCTTAAATAATAATTATAACACTAATGTATGCATTCCTGTGGTTAATCCTGTTTTTTTATTGGTTGATGGAATTTGCTCAAAAATTACATTAGCATTGCGATTTCTAATTCCGACCTAGAAACATCGCCTATTGTGGCTCATAAAATCAAGTAATTGTATGTAATATGGGGGTGGCAGGTCTGCACGACTCTTACCTCATGTTTTAAATGCCATTTGCTCCTTCTATATGTTTTGAACGGGTATTCTACATTCAGCCGTTTGTTAAGGAGGATTTTAGTGACTGTAGAGTGTAGACTGAATTTTAAAACCTTTCAAAAGCCGCGTGCAACGGACTAGAGGTCAAGTCTGTCGGTTGTAGTTTCCCGTGGTGTCGCGCTTGTAGATTTTGACCTCATTTTAGCGTCCTTTTTTGCCTGGCGGTTGTGTGTTATTTTCGCCATTAGTATTGGCATGTAGGTTTTTATGTAGGAAAGGTTTGAATTTTTCTAACTTTTCTCTCTGAAATACCGGACATGACAGGATCTCAAATGATCTGTTGGCCGTGAATGTCTTTCCTGCTATTTATGTCACGCTGGGCCCAGCTATTTTAATTTTCATGATCCAAGCTTTATAGCAGAGATAGTTGTATTTTAACAAGCTATTCAACTTGTAGAGAGTTGAAGTTTGTCTCAGTCAAGGCTGTAATTGTAGCTTCCTTTCGCTACGTATAAAAGCTGCGTGGAGCTCGCTGCCGGTTTATACTAAAACCTCCGTTGTCAATTTTGACAGTCTGGCGAGTGCTTCATTAAATGCGCCACTATTTCATTCAGGCAAGACCATGGTTTCGGTTACCCTGCGAGCAGAGCCTCTTTCGATCCTCCTAGAAAATTTCTAGGAGGATCGAAAGAGGCTCTGCTCGCAGGGTAGAAAATTAAAATCCAGCAAAGACAAATCTAAAATAGCTGGGCCCAGCGTGACATAAATAGCAGGAAAGACATTCACGGCCAACAGATCATTTCAGATAGTGTCATGTCCGGTATTTCAGAGAGAAAAGTTAGAGAAATTCAAACCTTTCCTACATAAAAATCTACATGCCAATACTATTAAATGGCGAAAACAACACAACAACCGCCAGGCAAAAAAGGACGCTAAAATGAGGTCAAAATCTACAAGCGCGACATCACGGGAAACTACAACCGACAGACTTGACCTCTAGTCCGTTGCACGCGGCTTTTGAAAGGTTTTAAAATTCAGTCTGCACTCTACAGTCACTAAAATCCTTCTTAACAAACGGCTAAATGTATAATACCTGTTCAAGGTAAGAGTCGTGCAGGCCTGCCACCCTCATATTACACTCTCGTAACTCCTATCTTGCTTTTGATTATGCAGCTTCGATTTCACATCTAATTTATTACACCCAGGTTTTTCGGGTGTTCGATGGGCACGTGACCAGCCGATGCCAGGGTCTTTTCCCGCCGCCCCTCTCTCGAAGGTAAAAGCCCTGGGAACGAGGTTGCCTAAACCAAAATGCGTAAACTATATCACCCACTGTAAGATTAAAACATCTCAGAAACCATGAGGGGAGGGAGGCACGGTACATACTCTCAGTGCCCTTTCCTTTAAGCAAAAAGTAACGAAGAAAAACCATACCTAGTCAAGTAGCTAGTTTTAGAAATCGCCCTAAATCCTAACCCAATGTTTGATATGGAGGAAATAAATAAAACATATTACATTGTAGACTTGTAAAATCCTTGTCGCATCTCAAACTCGATAGTCAAACAGAAACTGATAACTGAACTTTCGATCACAATTCGTAGCGGATTAATAAAGGCAACTTTGTTTTCCATTACCCCAGGTCTGTTACTTAAATTCACTTTTTATTCTTTTTAAACCATGTAAGGACCAGTTAGACAAACAACAGCACATTGTAGTCGGATCTTTCTGTAGATGAGGATCAGCAATCAAAATAGCCTGCGTGGCAGGCGTAAACGGGGAGAGGGGAGGGGGCGCGAAAAACGAAAGGGGGAGAAGGGAAGGAACGCCTACTATAAGAACCGGGCTATTCGCATTACGCCCACCGATTTCCTTGTAATCCAATTACGTCAACTGTCAATACGTTCACCAATCAGAAACTGGCACGCGCTTTCACGCATGGGTGACTTCACGCGGGAATTTATTATGTTTACCGCCCAGCGCGTATTAGCCAATCAGAATTTGCGGCCGCCAGCGTCCGCAGAAATGAACAAATGGGGGTCTTTATTGCAGGCGTCCTTTCCCTCTCTCCCCAGTTCCCTTCTCCCCGACGCCTGCTACGCAGGCTACAATCAAAATGCAAGGCTGATCAAACACCTAAAAATGTGTTTTGTATGCTTTATGTACTTTAAATTACCAAATTGAAACTGAAAATCAAGAACTTGACCTGACAACCTTCGGTACGTGCTCTTACTTACAGCGGGACGGGAAGCAGGAACTGACAAACAACACTGCATTCAGTAAATACCTTTAGCGGCTGTTTAAGCACTGGCTATATATACGTACTTGCGTTTGGGGAGCAAGCCATAAATAAAATTATTGTCATCAGTTATGACATATATTTACCATACATGTTAACAAAGCTAAACATTAAATAAGACTGAACACAAACTTACCAGGAGCATTGTTTGTTATCTTTGAAAGGGTTGGTTCGTTTGTTGGCGACGGCGGCGGCTTAATAGTATCTACGACGCGGTTTTCAAGAGCGTTGATTCTTTTCTGCTGGTCGTTTAACTCCAGCTCAACTCTTAAAAACCCGGCACAGTACAACACGATAGACAAAACAGAAAGAATGGTGGCAAAGGAAGGCATACTCTGCTTCTGAGTTGCCATTGCGGACACCCCGACTGAATAGTTATCAGTGCTAAGTTTGTTGAAGACTGCTTCAGCTCGTTATTTAAGACCAAGATCACGAGTGTGGATATTAACTTGCCAAATGTTTTGCTCAGTTATATTTCCTTTCGCTATGATGCGAGGCCAAGTTCAAATCCGCCTTGGCATATTGGCATAATATTGTGTTATTTTATAAAATTCGATATGATAAAAATGTGGTTATAGCAGGTCAACCGTAAATGCTCGAATAAGCGCTCGGGGCTCTTATTTCTAAGTCTAGAGGGGGCGCTTATTTCGTTTTTCAAAATTTCAACCACAGTATTCGCTTCATTTCAAGTGTACACAAACTGTAACACTTAATAGCAAAACTGGAACGTACCTTGTGTGGTACATATTTACACTTCGCTTTCAACGTCATGTTGTCACTTAATTCCGGTAATGCTCTAATCCACTTCCGCATTTCCCTCGGGAGGGAGGGCGGGGCATTCATTACACAAGGGGGCGCTTATTCATATTTTGAGCCTCATGGGGGGCGGTAATTCGAAGGTGGATGCTTATTTGAAGTTTGGTGCTAATTCGAGCATCTAACTAGGGTAACTAGGGTAGTCTATTAAAAGTAAATAAGAAGCAAAGGACAACGAACGAAAATACTGCTGATGTACATAGGATCTGGAGAAGATCTAGTCAGCCAAAAATAGAGATAAAATCAAAGTATAAAGTATAAAGCAAGGCTGATTTCCTATAGCCATAAACCGGTGATTTGCGAGCTCCCCAAGCCTTATTCGGTTATTTTCTTTCCAACCTATTCCCCACTGTATCTGTACAGTCTCTTCTAGAAATGCTTGTCAGTGAAATGCGAGTGTTTTTTTTCACGGTTTGTTTTAATTTGTTTTTGTTTCGTTATGGTTTCAATCCATACGAGTAGGCAATGCGACGGAATTCGGTTGGTCTGCAATACTCTGTGCGGCGAAACATCTCGACCTCTTTTTCTTCTCAACAGAAATGTTACAAGTGTCACAGCTTTTAGTATACCAACATTTTTGACGCTTTGCTGGCTCCATGATCGAATTGTTGAGCCCACTGAACCAAACACAGTAACTACAGACCCCCCGGGGGGGGGGGAGGGGGTACTCCCCCAAAATACCTATACGGGTATGTGCCGCCCAACGGGGTCGTGATTTTGGGACTCCTGATCTAGAACGGGGAATCCATTTTAGAGACATTTCCTAGAACGGGGTATAATATTTCGAACGCACGAAAGCTTCAGATTATCAGCAGCCATTTTTTCTAGAACGGGGTATTAAAAATTGAAATACGAAAAAAGCAAGTGACACACTCGAACACCTACCCCGCGGCCTGGCCAGTACCTTACGCATACGCACAGCCATATCACCCGGGCAGTGGCAGCCATGGACAGCTGTTTCGTCCTTGTTAGGACTCATCAGCATGGCATAGCCATGCGTAAGGTACTGGCCAGGCCGCGGGGTAGGTGTTTGGGGTGTGTCACTTGCTTTTTTCGTATTTTATTAAAAATTGACCTATTTCTAGAACGGGGTATCATTTTGAGTTCAAATTCTTTCTAAAACGGGGTCCAAATTTGGAGACCCGGGCGGCACATACCCACCCAAAATATACCCGAGTACCCCCCACCCCCCCGGGCTGCAGACCGCAAAACTCTGGTACAACTCTCGAGTCCGAACCAAACGAGAGAAAACTTTCGACGACTCTTATTTTTTTTTATTTTTTCATTTTTCGATAAGAGCGATCGAGAATGGACGAAAGTTGCGAGTCAGAGCATGAGTGTGTAACGTCAAACAAGAGCGAGAGTCTGAACTCTCGTTAAGTCTCGGTCACTCTAGTCAACTCTCGTCAACTCTCGTCAACTCTCGCTTTCGTTTGATCCCGGCTTCGATGATCAGCAATATAGTAGCAAATTCTCTCCGTATAGATAAATAAACTAACATATTTAACCTGCTGCGTTTGGAATGATTGTCCTCGAGGTTTAATAAAATAGAAGGGGAGGCCCCTGGGGAGACTTTTTTTCTTTCATTCCGTCTCCGTCTCCAGTCAGTCGAATATTTGTCCTCTCTCCAGTCCCTCTAGTTCTTTACTCTGCCCAAAGAGTTACTGGGGACACACTTGGAAATCTCAAGCCGCCTCGTGTGCACTATACTCGGGAGACATGTCGCTGAGTCAAGACGCTTGCGCAGTGCACACGAAGGGATTTTACGCAAAGAATTCTTCATTATGAGGAATTAGGTGCCTGGGAAGTATTTTTCAAATACAAGATGGTGTACCAGATGACGCTTACTCGTTGGTTTATTTTTATTTTCTTGCGGGAACATGTTGCATGAACAATACATACGGGACGACAATGAAAATTCAGGCCTCATTTTGTCCCCGCGACCGGACGCACGAAGTTATGTGAAGTTATGTGGCCTGCCGCAGGGACAACATTACTGTCGCAGCAACAGGGATTTTCCGTTAACTGGGGGTCTCAATGGGATTAACTGTCAGACGTAAAACAGCCCAAAAATTTAATCTTTAGGCGTAAAAATTGAGAACTTTTAACCGCTAGGTGTAAAAATTTTCTAGCCACGATTTGTCATTTGCGATCTGTTGTTAAGACTGTTGTGTTGTTATGCGAGTTTGTGTCGTGTCCCAGAATGGTCCTAAGACCTTAAATGTGTTTTACAACAATGGGAATTAATTTTTTAAATTTTTAAGTAAAAATGAATTTTAACTTTTTAAAACAATGGAAATTAATTTTTCTGTTAATCGTAAAGGGAAGAAATTAAACGTTAGCCATAAAAAGGCAGACCTTTTAACCGTTAACCGTAAAAGCCACAACCCCATTGAGACCTTCCTAAAATAGGCAAGTCTCACGAAAGCAATTGCTGCTGCAACCTGTCTGACTCTCCGCGTCATGTGTCTGTGAAATGCCACCTTAAGTGTGTCTCGACCTTTGTATACAAAAGTCAACCTCTTATCCAGTGACCATGAATTCGAATACCCTGTTGCCATGAAGCTCTTTACTGTGCCAATACGGCGGGACTCAACCTAAATTTGAATGGAATTTGAAGAGGTTTAAATGAGGGATAGAAGAAAGAAAATGAAGTATTCACGAAGACCTCCTATTTTAAGACATGTCTTATTTTTTCTTCTAAACTTAGGACCTCCTAAATTTTTAAGACATGTCTTAACTGGTATTTACGAAGACCTCCTAACTTAAGATATGTCTTAATTTTTTAAGACATAAAAAATGTCTTGACGGAGGCTGAATTCGATTGTTAACGAGTTTTACGCCGATTTTCAGCGTGATTATTGTGTATCACAATAGTTGCCGATTAGATAAACATTTTAAAGCATTATATTGCTAAGAAAAATTAAATATTTTCTAGTGATGTCAAACAACACGGTTAGTTTTATATAAGCCTTCATGTCATTAATGGGTTCCACATTTCTTTCTCTTTGCAGAGTTATATTTCCTTTTTTCGTGAAAATAAGCCCTTGTACAAGAAATATCGAAGTAGACCCTATTAAAACGATGATGGATTTGTTTGTTGCTTTCGCTACTGACCATGAACGAAGATATTATATCACGGTTTTGCTATCTTAAATTCGAGATGAAATAAAGATTATTGTATCGTCATTGTGATTACAACAACAATTTACACAATGCAAAATGTTCATTCATTTAATTTTCATGACTTATTATTCATAAGATCGCGCCATACAAACTGTCTCTGATTGGTTTACTTTTACTAATCGATAACTGCCCGCGACCATTAATCTTAGGAGACTGCTAAGTTACGCTTACCTTAGGATGGTCATAAGATATCATTCGTGGATAGGACAATCACATGACTTTTGGAGGGCATATAGTTTATTTGTGGCCCGAGTAGCACCATTTGCGCCCGAGCGGAGCGAGGGTGCAAATGATGCTACGAGGGACACAAATAAACTATATGCCCGACAAAAGTCATGTGATTATCATTATTATCAATACACAAGGCCAAATCGTACAAACTTATTTAATAAGAAAAAAAGGTTTAACAGAAACAGGGCCGTAAATGCGTTTGCAGCCCGTCAAATTCAATATCGCCCGCCACTCACGCGTGTTTTCTCGAAGGCAGTTTCTTATTTGGCCGCGTATTTTGATAATAATAGCACTTAGGACATATCTTAGGAAGCTCCTAAATTTTCTCATAAGTTATATCTTAAGATATATCTTAGGTAGGATTTCGTGAATACGGCCCCTGGCCCTTATTCGAAATACGGTATATTAAAGTTTCTACGGGAAAGGCGAATTGGTCAATAAGTACGATTTTTCGAATTTGTAGGCCGAATAAATCTTATTTTAGACCAAAAACTCTGCAATTAACTACCCTCTTATAAGACCAAAGTGGCTGATACTAGTTAACTAGGCCGGCACCTAACTGTTAACAGCTTGTTATGTGAGAGAAAGCCCTGCTACAACACGCACCAGTCCCATTCCCTTCCCCACACTCTGGGCTGTCAGACATTAGTTGAAGCTCTAAAACGCCCTTGAGTAATAGTGACTAATAAAATGTGCCTAGGAGATGCGCTGGTTTTTTATTTGTATTTTTTTTCAGGACCGGGAACCCCGCCAGGTTCCCCTCCGTTAATTTTGCTCTTAATTCTCTCTTTTCTTAATAAACCATCTGAATGGTACAGGCTGCGGGGTACAGCATAAAGCAGAAATTCTCACATTATTGCTTAACTTTATTTTTATTAAACTCCGCACGGTTAAAAGACGAGAGCGGTCAACGATAATAGTGACAAGATATGCGCCATCAGATCCCTGCTGTTAAATAGCCGAATAAACGCTGTTAAATAAATAGAAGAAATGAGGGTATAAAGTCCTTTATGTTCTCTTTATTGAGACGTACATTGTATTATGAATTGTAAGTTAACACGCGCTACCCCTGAAATATCGTTATCTTTTATATTAACAGGGGCGGATCAAAGGATTGAAGGAAATTCTTGGATCCGCCCCAGCGAGAGCAAAGCCACTTCATTAGATTAAAAATTAAACTTTATTGTCCTCCTCTTAACCGATACTGGTTTATTCATTCAGCTTCCTGCTCTTTTACAAAGAACCTTCGAAAAATTCATTTTGCTGGGATTAAAGCCCAGGTGGAGTTTCTCAAACCTCCGCCGGGAAGGACTTTCGAAAGCAAGTAAGATTAATCTTTTCTCCAGGCCTGACACACCAAGAGTATAAGTAAACTAAGTCATGATATGGCGATAATTGATTAAAAGAACCCAAAACAGCAGCGGTAACCTAACCATAGATCAAAAATCTATTAACTTTACATGAAATGAGAAAAGCAGACCGACAAGTAACACTTTTTCTTTCAACCCTTTTCAATTTTTATATGATATCAATTTATTCGAGCAGCGATACCTTTTAACCTTATCCATCAGATTCTGGGACCCGGTGGAGGGGGCGGATTTCGATCCCCTCCGTAACTTCAAGAATATTATTAAAGCTATGGCTATGAAACTTGGATGGTTTGTAGTACGTCAGAGATTTTCTAAGCTGAGGTAATCCAAGTGACATGATGGGTCACATGATACGAGTATTGCGTTATCGTTCGGAATGGCCGCCACAGTCCTGGATCCGCCATCTTGGATTTCCATCAAGTTAGAAAAACGCCACAATTGAGTATTTTAGCTACTAAAATAACGGTTAAACGAAACATTTGGGTAAAGATGTTTGCCCCCTTAATCTGAATAGATTTAACTAGTTATTAAAAGCTTAACTATGAACCTACTCGCAATACAAGGCTTTTTAACAATATTTACTAAGAGAACAGAACCTAAAATATTTCAATAACATACATTCGCTCGGTATAAAAAAGCTAACTCATTAAGCGTGATTAACAAAGATTTCTATTTCAAGAAAAATGTTCTGTTTTATTGTTATTCATTTTGTAAAAATAATTTCTTTTATCGATATCAGGATTAACCTGTAACTGGTATTATTTTTAAAATGACGGTCTCAGTTTCATTTCAGTGAATTTGAGTGAAAGGTTACTTTTGAAGTTAGCCCAGCGGACTCCTCGGTTATCATGTTTATTTCCCCGGTATTTTCCGTTTAGATTGGAGTCGTGGCAACTGCTGTACCACCAGGCAGCATTGTTTTTCACAGCACAGTTAATACTGTATCTGTCATTTTCTCTATCTTTTGTGGTAACGTCACGTTATTATGACCTCTGATTAACGAATCTCCCGTTGTTCCTAATATGAACCCACTTCAAGTCGATACTGCGCCTGCTCGTCACCAGGGTTGAACCTGCCGTATTTTGCATGCACTCTAACTCCGTTCCAGTTCTCCAGCTCCACTCGAGGCCGATATGAAATAAAAAAACTGAAAACTGACATTTTATGTTCACTTTAAAGAATCCAATTTTTTAAACTTGATGATCACGCAAAATCTAAAACAACTATAAATCAGTTTTTATGTGCTTCAACTGAAATAAAAAAAAGTAAAAAATATAATAATTTTTTTCATCGATATCAGGATTAGCCTGTAACTGGTATTCTTTTTAGGATCACGGTCTCAGTTTCATTTCAGTGAATTTGAGTGAAAGATCATTTCTGAAAGTTTGCCACACGGCTCCTCGGTTATCATGTTTTTCTCCCAGGTATTTTCCGTTTAGATTGGACACGTGGCAACTCCTGTACCACCAGGCACCAGTCCACCTCACAGCACAGTTGGAACTACTCCATCTGTCATTATCTCTATCTTTTGTGCTAAACGCCATGTTATTATGATGTTTTAACAGATTTCCTGCTGTTCCTGAATATGAACCCACTTCAAGTCGATACTGCGCCTGCTCATCGCCAATGTTAAACCTGCCATATTTAGCATACACTCTAACTCCGTTCCAGTCCTCCATTTCCACTCGTAGAGAGCTGGGTCTAGCGAACGTCAGCCTGTGGATCTTGTCGTTTCCTAACCAGAACTCACCCGTCAGCTGACCAAAGCCTGATTTGTAATCGTTCCATCCCCGATAGAAGTCTACCGAGCCATCCTGTCTTCTCTGGAACACGGTCCATCCTCCACCGTCATTGCGCATGTCACAGTAGACAGTGAAGGATCCTCTTCCGTCTGGGTTTACAGAGTACACTCCACTCTGAGTATGGCCTGATTTTAACAAATCAGAGCAATCTGTCGAAACAAAATTATGAGTCTCACCAAGGATGGGTATTATAAAATCACATTGTCAGTGAGTCAAGTTCAAAAGGAAGTTATTGAAAGTGGATTCAAAGAAACGGGAACTATGGAGTCTATTAATAGCAGACTCTATCCTGACGGCATGAGGTTGAGCATGATAGCGAGAATTAACAAGGCTGAGGTTTGTGTTATGTGCTGAAGCCGTTTAAAGAATTTACCTAACTTATTCCGTTTACAGAGAACACTCCACTCTGAGTATGGCCTGCTTTTAAAAGCGAAAAGCAATCTCGATCTGTGATAAAACAAAAACCGTCTATCATGTAATATATCAAACATGAGACACAGTGTTTCATCAGATTTCCGAACACCGCGAAGTGGGTTGAAAAACTCAAGGTGTTTGGAAATCTGATGAAATACTGTGTCGAATGTTTGATATTACTTCTCAAACAAAATGATTTTAGAAGGAGAAATTAAGGATGCAAAAATGAGGAGTGTTTCAACTGATTTCCAAACTATTTTCGTCATGAATTATTTAATGAGTTTGAGAAATTAAATTAACAAACAAAACTCGGTTGCGCGCGTGTTCATGTTAACGTATTTTAGTGTTTCTGATTGCGCCCAGATTTTTGCTGATGAATTTATTGCAACAATCTGTCAAAATAAACTGAGAAGTGTCCTCTATCATGTGGGTTCACAGGGTATACTCCACTCTAAGAAAGGTCTGTTTTTATATAACAGATCAGAGCAACCTGCCGATACAAAATTAATAGCAGTACAGTATAATAACACCAATATTGCGATTCTTAAAAAAATCAATAACATTCTTTAAAAAAATTCCACTGTACAAAACTGAGAAACAAACGTCTTCTCCCTTGACCACCAACTGAGTTATTTACAGAACTGATAACTGCATCCATGCATCCAGTCAATGAATTTTCATCTGGCAAAGTTTAACCTAACGTATGCTATGCGGATAGCGTTTTTAAGGACTGTTAAAACAGTCCTTTGTACATGTAGTTGTGACCAACTTTTTAAAAAACCAGAAAGAGTATTGCATTATTTTATTAAATCCTACAATTTCCTCGACACTTTCACTGCAGGAGTCAAACGTTTCTTGATGCAATTCAATTCTTATTGACGCGACAGTGGATGGAGGTGCAAATTGTAGCCATTCTAATGTAAGCTAGTAAGCAGTTATTGAGACGTTTTTTTTTTCTGTTGTTCTTTTTCTTTTTATAACTTGCGAAATGTAATGTAACAAAAATTAATCGAACAAACCGACCCACGTAATTGACAAAACTTTGCGTTAATGGTTTAGACTGTTACTCACCTTTAGGATGAACCTCGATGTTGGTTACAGTTTCTATGTCAAACACTCCTGCACTTGTTGCAACACAAATGTAGTTCCCTGCATCCTCCTTTTTTATGTTTCTTACAACTAACGCGCCATTGATCTGCTGGCTTCGTCCAACTGGGAGTTGGGCTCCTTGTTTTTTCCAGCTGATGACTGGATGAGGATCACCGGAAGCACTGCAGTTTAAGTACAAAGTGTCGCCCAACCATGGAAACATTTCTATAGGTGGCTTAACAGTAAAGCGAGGAAGAGAGACCACAACTAAGAGAGTTTTCTTGACAACACTTCCTAACAGGTTAGTCGCAGTGCAGAGGTAGTTATCAGAATCAACTTTACGAACGTCAAGAAGTTTGATGACACTGTTGTTTCTCTGTACCCTCCCCTGTGGCAGCTGACCAAACGACTTGCTCCACGTGACCACTGGTGTGGGATGACCAGTCACGTGACAAGTTGGAAGTATTACGTTGCTTCCTTCAATGGCGTGAAGAGGTCCCGGATGTACAGAAACAAAAGGATGGACTGAAAAGCAAAACATACTTGAATTAAATGCCAAATATTTAAAGGGAAAGTATCACAGTTGTTTCGTATAAACTGATGCTTTCAAAAAACGGCTTCTTACGTTTTTTGCCTATATATGTGTATTGTTCAAAACCATTTAATTAGACAAAAAATCTTTGACAAACAAAATGATTAACAGCCTCAAAGCCTTTTGTCGCTATATTTTATCAGCCGGGCGCTCTGATGTTTATTTTATCGGCTGCGGGCCAACAATAAATTCGCTTCATAGTAAATAACTATAATCGTTTTTAACCTTTACAACCCGGTCCTCGAAAAGAAGCCATCAGTACGTTATGTGCAGTATTTACGAAAACCGTCGTACGAGAATCGCTCTACTGGAGAAATTTGCACAGTTACACACTAGCTTTTACTATGTAAAGACTCAATGGGAAATGGTAATTTGCAGTAGCTGTGGTTTTGTAGCAAGTTACTATCTCAGATCTTGAGGACTCAGGTTTAGACATTTTATGGGTATTAAATAATGTCTTTATTTGCACCACCCCATCACTAACTTGCACGCAGGCCTTACTGAGGTTAACAGCATAGAGTATGGAAATGGTCACACATTGATCCGGATAACGTGCCTAGATTACTATGCGAAAAAAAGCAACTTATTTATTATTTTTAGGGCTGCATGCCAGTATATTTTGCTACGAAGGAAACAAGAAGCCTCTGGATTACTCTTGGCATTCCTTAAGCAATACCCCATAATATCAAAGCAAAGTAAAAAAATACTTACCGTTTACTACCAATCGCGCAACTTTCCGAGTTTTTCCAAACAGTACACTGTTTGCAACATTTTACTGTAGAATTGTGTTTGAATTAAAATCGTCTTACGAAAACCGTCGTACAGAAATCGCTTTACTCAAAAGAGTTTCACAATAACACTGCATGATACACTCGCTTTAAACTATGTAAAGAATCAATGGGAAATTGTAATTCGCAGTAGATGTGGTTTTGTAGCAAGTTACTATCTCAAATCTGAAGGACTCAGGCCTAGGTTTAGATATTTTATGGGTTAATTTAATTGTCTTCATTTGTACCACTTCAACACTTTTAAATATTATTGACATCGATTTGACAAATCAAAGAAAAGAAGGAATTCTTTCAAAATCTTAATTTTTATACTGTTTTAACTTGTACATCTTTAACATTTGAACAATTTTAATATTCTTAATTAATAGTTCACAAGGAAGAAAATATATCAGAGACTAATAAACTTGCACGCAGACCTTACTGGGGTTAACAACATAGCGTATGGAAATAGTCACACATTGATCCGGATTACGTGCCTAGATCACTGTGAATAGACATTACATGTAGACAAATGGATA
This sequence comes from Dendrophyllia cribrosa, assembly GCA_024195265.1. Classification (NCBI taxonomy): domain Eukaryota; kingdom Metazoa; phylum Cnidaria; class Anthozoa; order Scleractinia; family Dendrophylliidae; genus Dendrophyllia; species Dendrophyllia cribrosa. The sequence continues at coordinate 51,643,305 of JAJLRJ010000004.1, forward strand.
CTATTAGAAACGAATTCTATTGTTTTCACTTTTGACTATTAGATAGTCGGCTATTTAATTTTGTTTCACGAACGGGTTTTGTGAGATCACTCTAGGAATGCTTGGCTATTTCGCCTATTGCCAGGAAGGAAATAAGAAGATTACTCTGCGCATTCCTAGAGCGATGTACAATATAAATATCAAAGCAAAGTAAAAAAAATACTTACCGTTTACTACCAATCGCGCAACTTTCTGACTTTTTCTAAGGATGTTTGACGCTGAACATTGATAAACACCCGAGTCGCTTCCTTTCACGTTCTGTAAACGCAAAGTTCCTCCAGAAACCACTGACTGACTTATTACTGACTGACTGTTAGTTTACTCCACACTACTGCAGGCTCAGGATTACCACTAACAGAACATTGAAACAAGGCTGATCCACTCTCGTTAACTGTCACTTGTGCAGGAGAAACAACAACAGTAGGAGCTGAAATTGATTCACCGGGCTCTCCTTTAGCTCCCGACATGCCTGCGGGCCCTACATCTCTTTTCTGTCCTTTAAGTCCACTTTCGCCTGGTGGCCCCACAGGTCCCAAGATGCCTTGCTTGCCGCTCTTTCCCGGTGATTCCATAATACCTTGATCTCCTCTGTTTCCAGTTCTTCCTCTCTGCCCTCTTTTTCCTCGGCTTCCTTTCTCTCCCCGCAGCCCAGGTGGACCGGGAGGGCCTGGGAGACCTGGCGAGCACGTGAAACCTTTTGATTGACAGACATGCGGCTTCAACTCTGATATAAGTTTGTTGATTTTAAGCATCGTGTCCGCTGATATTTTAAAGTATGTCGTTTTCTCGTTTGAATCATCCTGGCGTTTGTTTCTATTACGTTTGTACGATACAAGCTCTGCGGATGAAAGAAAACAACATCTATTATACAGCGAAACCGTTCCAAAGATCGACCTGGTGGGCCTTTGACAAACTGATTAAATTAACCGTGCCAACAAAAAAACACTGAAAGACTGAATAACCTCTTCCGTGCTTATCCTGTCTTGAAGAACACGCAGCTGAACACACAACGCTACTAAATCTATCAGACCAAAACAGCTCAAAAACAATAATTATTCTATCTATTATACTATTACAATTGTCACTTGAATAAACATATCCACTTCTTTAAAGTAACATCTCCACAACATTTTTTTCAGGCTCTTTGCAAACTAAACTGCGAGGATCTTCTTCACTTTATATTCTCTATCCGCAGTACATGCATGATCGATTCATTCATCATACGTATACCTTATTTGTCACTGCTATTTATTATTCGAAAAAATTATTGACGTTTCTTATTTAAGTAATGATCCACACAAGAAGGAAAGTGTTGAACCGCAATGCACGATAGAATGTCAACTTTTTCCATTGTTACAACTAGTGATCCCATTGGCTTAGACTCAAAAACCGCTGAAAAGTTAAGGTTCAAGGTGCATTTTGTCTAATGTTTTTAAGGTTTCAAGTCATTTGAGACCCAATCGCACAACAGGCAATTTTTAAAAGATATTGTATTTGGGGAACTTCATCAAATAAGCAAGTTAATTATTAGCTATTGTCTTCTGCTATTCTGATTGGTTAAGCACGAACATTTCCTAAAATTTATTTGATGCAAATGGTTTTCTTTATTTTTATACTCGCTGAAATATAATTATGAACCATCAGCCCCTCCTCTATCCTTGAAATCAAAGATATTGTGTGTGGGAAAGAGCCAATGCGGCAGAACAATAAAGTTTACAGTAGTTCTTATGTGGAGCTCTGCATTACTTAAAAAAGTACTACCCTCCACCTTCTCCCCCTCCTCCCCCCCACCCCCCCCCCCCCCACCCCCCACCCCCCATCTGCTCCAATTTTGCTTAACGAGAAGTTATGTCAGACTGTCAGATTGTAAGTGATGATAAAAATAATAAAAGTATTTCGACAAGCAAAACAGACATTCAAAAACGAAATGTTCTGAGATGAAATTGATCGGTCAAACCTAACCAGGAGGACTGAATAACTTTATACGCGAGTCAAGTCCATATTCGCGCGATTTCGGTCACTCAGTGGCTGGTAATCGAGCCTCGGGTTCATTGACCTGATCAAATAAAACTGTTTCGTGTGAAATTAATTTTCTCAGGTGCTCTTTATTTTGCTGTGTGATCAAGAACCCTTGTCGCATCTGTACCTGAAGAATATTACAGGAAGGGTAACTGAAATTAAGCATGACCTAGGAAGTTTCGGGGTGTAAAAGAAATAAGCCTACTGCTAAGAGAAAGTTTTAGAACTTACAGAACTTGACCTGATAACCTTCGTTGTTGTTTATCACAGCGGACAGGAAGCACGGAAAACACGCAAACACTACATTCAGTAAATACTTTCGGTGTTTGTTTAAGCACTATTGACATGGACATTTTTTCCTGAATTTTACGTTTGAAAAGCATTTAGCCATGATTTGAAATCACCAACTGTGGTATGTATTATAAAGTTGTTAAAGTGGCATGGAAGTTTGAAGTATAAAATGAGACTGAAAATAAACTTACCAGGAACATTCTTTGTTATCTTTTCAAGGTTTGGTTCGTTTGTTGGCGGCACCTGAGCCTCTACAATTTTTTCAAGAGCGTTAATTCTCTTCTTCTGGTCGTTTAACTCCAATTCAACTCTTAAAAACCCGGCACAGTACAACACGATAGACAAAACAGAAAGAATGGTGGCAAAGGAAGGCAAACTTTGCTTCGGAGTTGCCATTTCGGCGAGTTCGACTGAACACGTTGTTCTCAGTGTAACGTTTGTTCAATACTGCTTCAGCTCGTTACGTGGTCACGAGTTTTATGCAAGGCAAAGTTCAAATCTGTTTTGGCACAAAAGCTTTGATATCCCGTGATTTAAATACATCTGTGATAATGCGCTGATTTAAGTGTCATGGAAGGTCAAATCGTCTAAATTTTAGTTATTATAGTGACCACCCGACCACCAGCTTTAAACATTCTTTTCAACCTGGAATAATCAACGAGGTTTGGAAGGACCACCTATATACCCCAATGCAAGACATGCTCCGTGATCTACCTAATGCCCTATTCCGATATAAGTGCATGACTTCCAGCGACGCCTTTCCCATCCCCACATAAGCATTTGATACAAATGTAGGCAAATGCTCAACAAAGGAGACAAACAATGACAATCGAGCGCAAAACAGCTGACAAAGAACAGACAGAAACAGAGATTATGAGAATTGTTTTGTTAGTATTCCTAAACTGAGCTACCGATCTTTCTGTTGATCTACGATCTCATTTATTAATGATGATCGTTTTGAAGATAGTTGGCAACAAATTTTCGTCTTTCTTCACTGATAAATTTATCACATGCACAAACGAAGTCACTTATAAAGGTTATGTGACAGTTGGGAAACACAAGGATAACAAATTCCCCGGCAAATGCTTTACCGCGAGAATACAAACGTGAGAAATTTTTCTACTGAAGCCTGGTGGAAAAGGGTACTGCTAAAATTAAATGCATAAGGAGCCTGTTCACAGACTAATCTTCTCTTTATCAACCGGTTAAGAGATAATACTTACCGTTTCTAACCGGCTCATCACGTATATTATGACAGGGTGGCAAATTCGAAAGTCCCCGATTTTTCCTCTCAGTTTAGAGACTACCTTTCACGAGTGTAGTTAACTTGCCAACGTTGCGGTTCTATGACGGAAAGCAACGTTTAAATTTTTCGGCGGGTCAGTCTTGCAAAAGCAGCTTTTAATGATAGTGGTTTGGTCTGTTTAAACCTCGACCATTCTACACCTCAGTATGACTGACACATTCGGCCCAAATTTTACAATCACAGTCAAATCTCGAAACCAGTATCAGTTAAACTGTTATCACCTTACAACCTGTCAGTAGGCTTCAAATTGGCGCGCGAAACGTAACACTAAAGAGCTTGTTCACAAGACCGGCTATATCCTCAGCTATCTAACGGTTTGATTTTTCGCCGTTTTCAGGTAATCACTTAATTCAAGAAGGGGGGCTAAGAGAAGCGAGTCAAAGAGATGCTGAGCCCCCGATTTTTCCTCAATGACATTACTCTCTCGACCCCGGCCCAGTTTCCCACTACAGTTACCTAATTTTTTCTCGATAAACTTCCTTTGCAGTTATCTTTGAGTAAATGCGACGAAATTGGCCGCAGAGATATGAAGATTTTTGTAAAGTCGCTGTGTTCTACTCTCTAAACTTTTGCAAGCAGCAAGAATATCGTTGGATTGCTGTGCGGGTTGCTTTAGAAGTTTCGTGCTGTTTACAGTACTTTTCATGATTGGAGACAAACTAAAAATCCCTTTTGGCTCTTTCGTGACATCGTGTTGTTTACACGCGTTCAATGCAATAATTCAGTACAACTGTGATGATGTTTGTGGCAGGACAGATCGTTTAGCTTTTTGCCATGTGCAACTGAGACCGGTCGCCGCCTTGTTTGCAACAACAACATATGTATAATAATATAACAAGAAGCTGTACACAGCTTAAACTCGTGGTGCCTTTAACTCATTGCAGCATTGATTTCCGAGTGTTTTGGGTGCTTTTATACGGAGAAACATAAGCTTAAAATTACGTCTAATCAAAGGCTCCTAAGTCCCAACCCGTGAAGAAGAAATGCTTACGCGTAACGCAATATTGCGGTAAGCTTGAGGAAAAAAATGAAAGGTCCTGAGCGTGACTTGAACTCAGACCTTCCGACTGTCACTCCCGGCACTAAGCAACAACCTCAATCCACTTCACTATCAAGGAACACATGCTCAATTTAGACTAAATTTTATTATTTTATGGTCGCGGGGGATAGGTTTCAATCATCAGTATTCATTTATAAAAAGAGTATGTTCGAAGTGCGACGGCTGATACCGAAAATGCGCAAAATATTCACGAACAGGCGCCGTAATGCATCAATAATTGCACGTGCAAAGCGCTGTCTGGTAAAATACGGCAACGCGTAGGTCACGGGTTCGATTCCCGTTGAAAAGCCCTGATTTTTTTTCAGGCATTTTTGGGCTGGGATACAGTAGCTTAAGGCCTCGCTTGACTATTACATTGCTCACTTACTTTACAGCTAATGGAAGGAGCGAGCGAGTGAGTGAGTGAGTGCGTGAATTAGCCACCGTTACCGATAACCCGTTCATTACGCTTGCCGGCGTATTCACGGGTTCAAAAGTGAGACTACACTACGTTCATTCATTCAGTAGTCGACACTTCAAAGCTCGATCGCTAAGCAAATTGCAAGTTATTTGAAACACAAAACTTGCCGGAACAAGCGGAATAAGCGGCAAACACAATATCAAACGGTGTTATCCATCCATGAACGCCTTGCATTGTCTTAAAAACTTGCAATTGTACGCTGTTGTTCTTTCTTTTGCTTCTCAAGTCAGCACACGGAGAGATTTTGCGGTATGTATTTCATGGCTGAAAGCCATATAGTCGTCGACATAAACTAAAATATGCGTGCATAAATTTGCATGCGCTAATGTACACGAAAAAAAAAAAGAACTCAGAGCCAGATTTTCAACTCGTGGGCTGCGCCACGAGTAATTACATAAACACATCGGCGTCGATATAAGCTGGAGTCCATAAATCTTTTAAACAGTAAAGAAAACTAACTTCATTTCTGTTTATTGAGAAACTGCGATCGAACTTTTACGAAACAAGAAGGAATATAGAAGACGTGAAACTAGTTTTACACACATTAACATACAGCTGTTTCGAGCGGTTGTCGGAAAAAAGCGCAAAAGTGCACGCGATAATATGGGATATGATCAATGAATTTTAATAAGTCAAATAAATACATGAAACCCGCCATGCCTCGTCCTTACAGGGACGATCTTAAATGGCGGGCCATTGGGATAAATGAGTTTTTAGGATATAGCGTGGATGACTACCCACAATACCTTTCTGGATTGTCGCGTGCACTTTTACGCTTTTTTCCGACAACTTTTCTCGAAACAGCTGTATATCCAGGCAAACGCATTCCGAGGTGAAATCAGTCAGGATGTCCATCTCATGATTAATTGTAAACTCAAATTATGATTTTTAAATTAATCTTTTGATGGGTAACGAACGCGCGCGGTCTTAGAACAAAAGGATAGTTTTGAGCCGTTTAGAATGAACACCACAGCATTTAAAATGACTGTGATAGCTATGATTTCTAAATATACGGACAACTCTCGTCCGTATTACAAAGGTTCAACTGTAACATTAATTTTAAATTTTAAAAGATAGGACGTTCCAAGTAGTATTAGGTCAATGAAGCAAAATCTGCAGTCCTGAAAGTAAAATTATAGTTGGAGTTGTTTCGCGGTAGACCCGAATTCAACTTCTCAGTCACGCTTGTAAAATAGCAAACTGGTCTGCCTCCTGCCAGTTGGGATTCTTAACATGTCTTAACCTTGGTATATACAGTAAATTGCAGAAACGTCGGTCGTGAAAACTAACGATACGACACAATGGAATTCTGAGAACAAGGCAAATAAGGCTTGTTATCATTCCATACGTTGATATTTGATTCATAAAATATTATCAGAGGATGATTTTGGGCGTAATGTGTTTTAATACTGTGCAATTTATTTGAGATCACAAGAAGTTTTATAACGCTTCCCAGAAAACCATTCGGTCGTATCGTTCATGGTTTATACTTTTTACCCGACAACGAGTTTTCAATTTTTTTTAATTGAAATTATTTGTCTTTGTATTTAATGTATTTAATGCGAATTAAATACATGTATTTAATGTTTGATCCCACTAGAAACTGTACTATAAACACTGCCTAGGGTCAATAAAGGAACTATAATCATTTTATATATTTATTTTATTTCATAATGCAGCATCATTGTATGTAAAGTTACAATCATTTGAACATAGCTAAAATATCGACTAAGATAATCAATGCGTTCCTTAATTAACAATGTTACACTCTGAAAAAAAGATTAGTTGATTTTAACTTCGTGTAGTCGCTATTAGTTGCCGAAGTAATTGATTTATTCATTTTTATTTGCGTCTGAAAAGAACACTGTCTATTCAAAGAGTCATTAAAAAAATGAATTAAAAGAGAATTTCGGATTTGATATATCAATCAATAAAAAGAACTGTTTTCGATACTAATACCAGTCACTTCTAAAGTGAAACAACGCACGCACTTGGGTACTCGGTTGTTATGTTTTTCTTCCAGGGATTTTCCGTTTAGAGACAGTGGCGGATCTGGGGGAAGGAAAAACGTAACATTTTCACTCCCCCCCCCCCCCCCCCCCACTCCTCCATTCACCTTGCCCCCACCCCTATTTACTCTTTCCCCCCTATGATGGAATCTAGATCCGCCAATAAGAAAAGTTGTAACCTTTGTACCACCAGTTACCAGTCTATAACACAATACAGTTATCACTGTATCTGTCATTATTTTGTACTAAACGTTAAAAAAATCAATTTTGTTTAATTACAGCTACATTTCATCAATATAACTCAGAAAATCAATACGTAATCCACGGTAGGAAAAAAGATGGCGACTGGTACATTTACCCATAATTCTTAGCGCATAAAAACCTTAACAACGTTCATAAAAATGTAAAGAAAAGTTATAAAATCTTCAAACCTAGTCTACACATTGTCCTTAGTACTGGAACAAATATTGTAAAAATTTGGCTTTCTTTGTGCCTTATGTGCTGTGTTAGGTCCGCAAGGTATTGTGGTAAAATGAACAGCCGCCATCTTTTTTCCTACGGTGGGTTTCGGTGAGTGCGGTTACGCCCCATTGAGGCTTAACACTAATCGTTTTCAGCCGGTGAATACTTATGACTACATTTGTGTAGAATAATTCAAAACGGCGGTCAACATCATGATCCAATTAACTTTTAATTAGTGAATCGTGAAAATACAAGCAAACAATGCTTTTTTTTATCCCTCGACCGTGTTTGATATCTTTATATGTATGTAATATATTAGGTTAAAAATACATTGTAAACTACACAAATCAACCTACTTAAAATACGAAAATTTTTAAAGAATCTAGTGTATTAAACTTGATAAACACGCAAAATCTAAAACAACTAAAAATCAGTTTTAATGTGCTTCAACTGAAATTATGAATATCAGGATATCAGGATTAATCTGTAACTGGTATTCTTTTTAGGATGAAGGCCTCAGTTTCATTTCAGTGAATTTAAGGGAAAGAGAACGTCTGAAGAAGTACCACTGGACTCCTCGGTAATCTTGTTTATCTCCCTGGTATTTTCCGTTTAGATTGGAGTAAAAGCAATCATTGTACCACCAGGCACCAGTGTATGTCACAGCACAGCTACTACTTCTCAGTCTGTCACTATCTCTATCTTTTGTACTAAACTTCATGTTATTATGCTGTCTGATTAAGGAATCTCCCGCTGTTCCTGAATATGAACTCACTTTAAGTCGATATTGCGCCCGCTCATCAGCAATGTTGAACCTGCCATATTTGGCATACACGCGAACTCCTTTCCAGTCCTCCAGCTCCACTCGTAGAGAGCTGGGTCTAGAGGCCGTCAGCCTGTGGATCTTGTCGTTTCCTAACCAGAACTCACCCGTCAGCTGACCAAATCCTGATTTGTAATCGTTCCATCCCCGATAGAAGTCTACCGAGCCATCCTGTCTTCTCTGGAACACGCTCCATCCTCCACCGTCAGTGCGCATGTCACAGTAGACAGTAAAGGATCCTTTACCGTCTGGGTTTACAGAGTACACTCCACTCTGAGTATGGCCTGATTTTAACAAATCAGAGCAATCTGTCGAAACAAAATTATGAGACAGTCTCACTAAGGAGGGGTATTATAAAATCACATTGTCAATGAGTCAAGTACAAAAGGAATTTAATTATTGGGAGGTGTCTTGTTAAATATAAGAAGCTTTGAGTATCTAAAACGGTTGGTATTTTTGATTCAAAACAAGAGTTCTCGTGAAATTTGCGATCTTCTTCCCACTCGCATTATTGTGAGAGGGATCAACCGGCATCAACCAGTGATATTACTAGAACTCAAATCCCCCCGAATAATCCTCCGGTTCCTTCCTTTAATAATATAAGCTTGCCCTCGACGTAATGGAGTACTGAATAAGTTACGTAAATCTTTTGAACGGTTTCGGCAAACCTCAGCCTTGTTAATTATCGCTATCATGCTCAACCTTGTGCAAAAATGTTCAGGTTCGAGTTTTAAGAAAGGGCCCTCAGGACAGTCTGCTATTAATAGACTCCAGAGCTCCCGTTTCTTTGGATCCACTTTCCAGTATTGGATAAAGGAACTGCCTGAATAAACTACACAAACTTATTAATTGAGCATAAATGAACTATACTTTTTCAGAAAAGAAATTATAATTATTTATCATATGACCCGTAGGGCCCTGCGAGTCTTTTCTTTGCAAAACCATTGATGAAAGTCCCGTATGAAGGCCGTACGCATTTGCGCGAGCAGGGCCGGAAAATCCGTGCGGCCCTACTATAAAAGCGTACGGCCTCGCGTGTTAAAGTTGCATGCAATTTAAGTTATACGTTAAAGGGGCCATGTCGCGAGGATGGCGGGTGAGTACTGGGTACTAACAACTTGAAAAACGTCCGGTGGCTTTTTATCAAGTAGTTGGCGGCCATTACTGTCGAATTCGCTGCAATCCGTTCCATCCCGTCGTATTGCGTGGAAGGATAGATCTCAAGTTTACAAATTAGTTAGAGTATTTACTTGGCTAGATTTTTGTTAAATTATTTCTGCGATTTGTTAGTCGTACCTTCGAAAAATTCGATGTCTTCCAGTAGTGGTGGAAGTTGGGGAGGAATTTAAAAGCGAAATCGATCGTATGTTTGTTTACCTCGCGTGGTTCGACACGAGTGCAAGCGCGATAAAACTTGCCGCGATCCGGGAGGGAACAATAGAAATTTGACATGTGTGACGTCAGGTGACGTCACATAATAGGAACTCATTGCACAGACTCGCCTTGCGACATAGCCCCTTTCAGTCGGGCCTGCAGCTGATGGGAAAATATTTGGCTCTCGGCCATGGCGCACGGATCTCGCCGCGCTCGGTCTGTACGCCATGACCTCGAGCCAAATAAGTACAATTGTATGTTTTCACTTTTTCAAGATACACGACTTTGCCCATATAAAGTATTGGTTTTCTTGCCTGAAAGTAACGATCACTCAAATCTCTGAAAAGCTGCTAAAATCACAATTAGTGACCTTTGTTACTTTGCATTAATGTATTCAATATTCACTCACCTTGAGCTGGTTGTTTAACTTCAATATAGATCCCACTTTCCACGACAAACACCCCTGCACTTGTTGCAACACAAGTGTAATTCCCTGCGTCCTCCTGTTTTACATTTCTCAAAACTAACGCGCCGTTGATCTGCTGGCTTCGTCCAAGTGGCAGTTGACCTCCTTGTTTTTTCCAGCTGATGACTGGTTGAGGATCACCAGTAGCGCTGCAGTTTAACGTCAAAGGCAGGCCTAACAATGCGACACCTTTTACAGGAGGTTTAACAGTGAATCGCGGAAGAGAGATTACAACTAAGAGAGTTTTCTTGACAACACTTCCTAACAGGTTAGTCGCAGTGCAGAGGTAGTTATCAGAATCAACTTTACGGACGTCAAAAAGTTTGATGACACTGTTGTTACTCTGTACCCTCCCCTGTGGCAGCTGACCAAACGACTTGCTCCACATAACCACTGGTGTGGGGTGACCAGTCACGTGACAAGTTGGAAGTGTTACGTTGCTTCCTTCAATGGCGTAAAGAGGTCCCGGATGAATAGACACAAAAGGATGAACTGAGAAGCAAAACATACTCTGTTAATGAATGTAATAAGGATATGAACTATAAATGCCAAATATTTAAAGTGAGGGTTTCATAGTTATTCCGTACAAACTGATGCTTTCAAAAATAGCCTATTTTTATAGCCTATTTTATTTCAAGACGTTTAAATCATCTGTCATAAATGATCATAAATGGCAACTTACCGAAATGGTTAAAACATATTATTACACACATTTTAAAATTGGAGTGTGAGGTATCCTATACTTTGGCAAGGAATTCGACGATATCTTGAGGACCTTCGAGGACAGAAATATGTTTAAGCAACGCGAAGTACACTGACTTTATAATAGCAGTGGAAAGCGGGACAGAATATTAGCAAACATTTAGAATATTCGGACGAAGAAATATATAGGGTTTGTTAAAAAGCGAGCACTGGACGGCAAAGGATCGAGGAATATAAATGTGGTAGGAAGCCTAATGAATTTTCTTAAAGTTATGATGAGTGTTTTGGGTCTTTCTAAAAATTAAGGTTTTGCTGGTATAAATATTCTGGTGATTTCTGGCAGTAAGTTGTTTGTCTGTCGTTGAAGTAAACTCGCGGTTTTGGCAACGATGCGAAACTGGTTTGCGTTCTGATTTTAAGGAACTTTGTAAGGAACTGTTTTGAGCTTACCGCTCACAAATGTAAATATTAACACAGGACGAAAATAATAAACTTGATCCCGCCACTCGTGGTGATGTCAATAATTGTTTAACCCTCTGGCGACGGCTGAGGTCGTTTTCGTTCCTTATGGAACGATGCAGATTATGCATTTCTGAGGCCATTTAACTCAGAGTTTAAGCAATTAGTTGAAAGCAGCGAATTCAGGAAGGATGGATCTCTGCATAGGTACCTCATTTTGGAAATTCTAACCAATCCTGCCAGAGTTACACGCGACAAACCTACTAACATTTTGATGAAAAATCCACTGCCAATTTCGCTATCTACCTACTACTCTCTGCGGATGAAATTTGCCCCTTTTCTGGAAAGTTAGCCAACCTCAATTCCATTTGAAAGAAAGACGATTAAGCGGGCAAAAATACTAGATATGAAAAAGAGAGGTAAAGGAAAGAAAGAGAGGAAGAAAAAAAAATCGAAATAGATCCGCCAAAAAAAGTCCAAATTTTGGCTTATGCGCATGCGCCACAAACAAAAATGAAGCTTAATTGCATCCAATTAGTAGAATAGTACGCCATTAGTGTTGGAAATCTCATTTGTAGCCATTTCCATGCTAATTGGCAGAAAACCGGTCCAAAAAGGATGATTGGGTTAAAAATGCGCTTTTTACGGTACTACTGTAGCTGGCCGTCCCCAAAAGGGTTAAAGAATGCAACCAGTATTTTACCTCAACAGGGAAGGAAAATTTTGACTTGGCGGTCGAATATTTTGCCTCAACGAAAGGCTGCTATCTATCCCTTATGCACTTTCATTTCTCGTGAGGTTATAGCCCATATAATTTCATTTTATATCTTTTTTATCTTATTACCAATAATTTGTTCCAGTTCCAACGCCAGCACTAACTTTCACATTGAAACTTCCAGTTTTAAATCTTTCCGTCAGCTAATTTTGTCTTATGGTAATATTGTATAATTTTGTGTCTTGTGTATATTCATTTATTTTTTTTAATAAACAATTGCATTTTAGTTATTTTGTAATAAGTTAGCTTGAAAAAATTAGGAGAAATTCTATTCTGTAAATTCGAGATTAAATAAAGTTTATGTTATTCATGTTAGGCTGAGCCTAACAGCGTCGCTCTCTGAACAGAAAGCCGATTATAAACTAACTGAGGTGATAGGTTTGGTAAATAAAATTTGGGGGGAGGCAAGGCAAATTTTATTGGGACCATTTAAGAGAAAGAGTATGAGAGGTGGTGAAATTTGGCGTGATCTCTTGTAAACCGTGGACAATTATTGTTAAACTAGTTACTACATCATTACTGGGTAAGAGAGCATGTGAACATTTGAACCATTAGTAGAAAATAGAACAATTTTGTAGCTAATGAGAAAGATCTTCAGCGCTTGTTTAATAAGAAGTGAACAGTGGACAGCAAAGGAAGAAGAACATATCCCCGATTTCTTTTTTGTAAAAATTTAACCTTCCTTTCGCTTAACAGGGTAATTAGTTCTGAGCGTGAGCTCTCGCAGTCTGTACTGCCACTGTCAAATTTGTTTTTAATTTTCCTCGGTGTAAAGGGAAACAAGCTATGTTTAGTGTCACTTGAAGAAATGTGCAAAACACTTTGCAAGCTTTCATTTCTCAACTTAGACCTTAATATAGTAGATCGATCAGAATTTTTATCCTTAGCAAGCGAATTTAATTTGATATCACTGTCAACAATGCTTAATTAAAGGGTGCAGTACGTTGACTCAGTTAAGAAACATTTATCAGCAAACATTTAACTTATCAGTGTTCAGTTTTTATATCACAACTATTAAAAATCGACATTAAACTACCTAAAACTTTGAGATCAATTGTCCTCAGTTCAATTTGACGATTTATCAATAAATGACTTGCTTTGTTTATAGGTGTTTCCCAATTTTCTTGCACTGATCAGCATGTCGTATCCTACTTTGATTTTGAGGACATCGTAAGTGGCAAAGTCGATCCAATAACTCTTCAGTCCCACGAAAAAATTGAATACCTTAAGAACCATTTTACTCCGCTTCCTTCATACACAGATTTTTTCTCCAAGACTGTGGTTAAGGGAAAAGACAAACATACTAAGAAGCTTGTGTTCCAGCCCTCATGGTTGGAAAAGTATACGTGGCTTGTATATAGCCCTTCACACAAATGGGAGGTTTTTGCAAATATTGTGTGATGCATAATAATCCATCAGATCCTCGAGAACGGATAAGGCCTCTAGAAACAGCTCCATTCTAAAAGCTAGAAAAAGCCACTGGGAAAGATGGGGTACTTGAGCGTCATCAGAAAATGGAATGTCACCAATTGGCACTTGAAGCCGGCATTGCGATAATCCAAAGTGTTAAAAAAAACCGCAAAGGAAACCTTGCCATATAGGATTTCCGCGCAAAAACAAAAGATGTTTGAGAAAAACATGAACGCACTGAGAGTAATCATAAGTACCATAATATTGTGTGGCAAAAAGAACATCCCTCTTAGAGGCCATCGAGATGACAGCACAAGCACAGCATCCAACAAAGGCAACTTTCATGCCATTCTTATGCTATTGGGCAACTCTGATAAAAATCTTAAAGAACACTTACTCACTGGTAGGAGAAATGCTACGAGCATCTCGAAAACTGTGCAAAAGGAAGTAATTTGTATCACTGGAGAATATATTCGGGCGAAAGTTACACAGCCGATTCAGAAGGTAAACACTTTTTTCTCAATCATTGGCGATGAGGTGACAGATAAATACGCAAATCAAGAAATATTAAGTGTTTGCCTTAGGTTTTTTGACGTTTCCCCTCAAATCATTTTTTGACTTTGTCGACCTTGACAAAACACTGAACTGGTGAGAGCATAGCACACACTATTTTGTCAAGTTTGGCCGAGAACAACATCGATGTGGCGTTTGCAAGAGGGCAGGCATATGATGGTGCCGCTGCCATGTCCTCAGAAGCATGTGGTGTGCAAGGAAGAATAAGGGGAATAGCACCAATGGCACTGTGCACACATATGACCACATATGCAACAGTCACGTTTTGAATCTCAGTGTTGCAGCCGCATGTAGGTTAACTGCAGTCAGAAACATGATTGGAACCTTAAATGAAACCTTCCTGTTCTTTCATTTTTCACCTAAAAGACAGCGATTTCTAGAACAAGTTTTAGAGATGTGTGGTTCTACTTCAAGAAAGGAGAAGTTAAAAGGCTTATGCAAAACCCGATGGGTTGAAAGGCATAAATGTTATGAGACTTTCTACGAACTTTACGAGCACGTTTGCATAAGCTTGGAAGCCGCGATAGTTGATCAACAGTCGCATCCTCATGTTTATTCCTCGATATCGTTCACGTGGGACAGCGAAATTAAAATCAAGGCACAAGGCCTTCTAGCAAATTTGAAAACATTCGGCTTCGTTTTCACCTTTTTGATCACAAAGAATAGCCTAGAAAAACTCAAACCCAATGCAGCCAAGCTTCAAAACAAAGACCAAGATGTCTTTCAAGCTTATTCTATGATTGACGACACTATTAAAGCAGTTGCCAGGGTGAGGTCAGACATAGAAGAGGAATGCCATGAATGGTTTGAAGACGCCTCTAGACTGGCTGACAAGATTGGTGCTACAGTCTCAGCGCCAAGAATCACTGGGAGGCAGGCACATAGGAACAATGCACCTAGCGTAAACCCGGAATCGCATTATCGTGTTAATGTTGCCATACCTTTTTTAGATCATTTATTGGAAGAAATGAATTCAAGATTCAGTGAAGACAACAGGGCTGAAGCCGAAATCTTTGCCTTGGTTCCATCTGCCGTGGTAAAGCATGACAGTCTTCGTAATTTAGCATAAAAGCTGCAATTTTGGCAACAGGGCTTACCTACACCGTCCTTTCTTCTTTCTGAGTTAAAGGAATGGCATTACTTTTGGAAACAGTGCACACCAACTTTACTACCACGGGAAATCTTATCGAGTGTGTAAAATATGAACATACGAGTTTTGCTTATAATTGGGTGTACACTCCTTGTTAGTTCTGCCGAAGCTGAGCGTTCATTTTCCGGCTTGATAAGCGGTTCTCAGGACTTGCACTCATGTACTTGCATCATGACCTTAGCTTGACATTGATGTTGACGACATCTGTACAATCTTTATTGTTGCCAAGCACAACAGGAGGATGTTCCAAGGATACATCCCTTAGTTTACGAATAGAATTCATGTGCACTGTAAGGGGCCAAGGAATTATTACGTGCAACCACGACTGGTGGGTGGGGGGGAGGTGTGGGGGAGAAGTTATTTGCCGCAAAAAAGTTTCAACCGTGTTTTCTGAATTAAAGTTTGGACCCTCCCAAACAAAAATTCCTGGATCCGCCCCTGAATTGAGCGATGTTTATCACAGAAGAAGATAATAAAACGATGTTCACGCTATTTATCGTCACTATTATTAATGATTAACAAAAATAAATAAATTTTTCACCAACCCCGATAACTCGAACACCCCCTAACTCGAACTGATTTTCGTTTCCCTTCAGAGTTCGAGTTAGCAGGGTTCTACTGTAGATGAAACCCGCCTTCCACACGGAGTTAATCTGATACTGGCTGTGTAAAGGCTCGAAGAATCACAAACCTAAACTAGTATATCGAATAGATAATGTGATGCTGTGGCAAATAGGATAAACAAAAGAAAATTTCTTTAACATCTTTAACACGGTATAGTAGCACCGTGTGACGATGCAAACAATGGCGCGCGTTCGATTCAACAATTGAAAGAAGTATGACCGTGCAAAATGGCAAGCTAGTAAGCGAAATGGCACTTTAGCCGTGTGAAAATGTACACTACAAATATGGAATCTCGACCACTGTAGAGCTCTCGCTTTTCTCGCCTATCACCGAAGCGAAATTCGAAACCCTTGTGGATTGTACTGCTTGGACTCTGAACCTTGTTTACAATAGCTGACTGGAACCTTTTGTTGAGATACATTATGGAAAGCTTCGATTAGATTGGACTTTGCTTAAGAAGGATATATTGTAGTAGATAAGAAGCTATGGTGGATTTTACTGTTTGGACTCACGAACGTGACTAAACGTGCTTTGATCCACATTTGATCTTTTCATTCAAATGCAGTTTTGCTTGACTTTTACACTTTTTTTAAACTGCATTTGAACGAAAAGCTCGATCTCTTTATTGCCGAAGAATTAGTCAGAGCTATTTGCAGGGAGTAATAATTTTAGTCTGAGAAAACTTTCTGTGGTAATCTAATGATAATTTGTGAAACCTATGGAATGTTTTGACCGCCTATATTTCAAACATGAAAAACACTTGTTGAAAATGTTTTAGCGAATTATTCAAAATCGAACAGTTTAATTTGTTTGAAATTTTCCCATTTAGTGTGCTACACTGTGTAGATTATAGCGCATTTATTTGCTTGTCGCGGGTAGCCCCAAATCGAAAGATATTTTGGAAAAACTGTTTTTCGCCGTATTTGTTTACCGTTTCTATGGAAACGCTGATTAGCATAAAAAGAGCATCATCCAAAACTTTCATTCAAGCCTAACATCTGGTATCAAATTCAGATTTATTGAGCTGAAGTAAGATTATGTATAAGCGCATTCAAAAAGGGAAGTGTGACCCAAAAAACTACTTGGAGCCACCATAATTCCGAAGAAGAATATTCTAAATATTTCGTGCCAACAGAAATCATAAATTTCTTTACTTAGCACGGCTACGAAAGCGCTTAGATTCTCGCATTACGAACACAAATATAGTACTCTATAACTGAAAAATAACACGGCCGTTACCAAAAGCACTTTGATTTACGTAACGTGTCGTTGGCTGTAACACTGTGATTTTCGTTTCAATTCTCGAAAAAGTGCTCTGATTCTGGCAAACACAAGCTATTGTTCTTGCGTATGGAATTTTGGTAAAATATGGGGAGCCCAAGCACGGAATTCTGGGTAAAAATTAGTCTGTTCAGACGTTAAGTTTGTGACGCGCGAAAGAAAAATGGGGCGCAAGAGAAAAAAATCATTTTTATTAATATCTTACCTTTCACAACTAGTTCAACAACTTTCTCTTCTTGTCCCAACAAATTTGCTGCGGTACAAACATACTTTCCCGAATCATGGTAGGTGACATTCTTAAACTCCAACTGATTTCCAGTTTTTAATATGTTCAAAAATCCTGAGTCATTTAGTTTGCTCCAGGATATTTTAGGCTTCGGGTTACCATCAGCTGAGCAGTAAAATATGGCGTTTTGATTCTTAATCACTGTCAGTGAAGCAGGAGATACAGTCATTGTCGGTGCAGATACCGACACCCCTGGCTCTCCTTTAGGTCCCGGATGTCCAGGGTTTCCTGGATCCCCTTAAGACAAAAGAATAAAAATACAATTATAATGGTGGTCAGAGGGGAAGGGGAAACTTTGCGATCTTTACTTAAATTAGAGTGGTTTTCAATCGAGTGTCGAAAGTAGATTTACGATTTTTTTATTGGTTTTGCGTGGCTGCCTGAGTCGCTTTGTGATTGGTTAAAAAATTTCGCGCCATTTTCTCAACCAATCGGAAGTAAAACCAAAACCAATCTGACTTGCTTGCACGCGTTTGGCGCTTGGCGTCTTCTACGTGTATTTGCTAAGGGTTCTGATTGGTTTATTGAATTGTCTGCGTGTCCTCTGATTGGCCAGAGTAATTACTTTTGTTTTTGTTTTTACGCACTCAATTGAAAACTGCCCTAACAGGGTAAAGTTAACCAAATGCCTCTTTATTACTTGAACTTTATATATAAAGCATTAGAAGCACTTAGGCTAAACGTTAGTTATGCACATGTCTCAAAAAAGACAAAATTTGGAGAAAAATTTATCCCTTTATCTTCTAATAACAACCTACCAACTGGATGAATAAATGTGTTCGGACTGTATGTTTCAATGTTTCTGACCGAAAAAGTGTCCAAAATTTCGTTAAAATGTCCCACAACAAAAACAACAACTCGCCTTCAAAATAAAAACTGTGATCCCGCTTTATTTCTGCTTACGCGGCTGCTTGCGCGGCAATACAATTCGTCACGCTAATTCAAACTTCAAATTAACCAATGAGCGCGCGCCTGTGATAATGCACAAATCAAAATGCGCGCGCTTGTAAAAATGTACCAAACAAAATACACGTGCTTCGAGTAAAAGCAGAAAAACTTCGTTTTCTTCGAAAATAATCAAACGTGTAAAAGTTTCCAAAAGAGATGCGAAAAGGCATCAACATTTCCCCCTCCCGGATTGTCCACGGGGAATGTGTAGATCGCACTGTTCATATTTAGGTTTGAAATTCAAGTGGGGCAATCCGCGAAATTGGTCTTCTGTAAGTTCCTTCTGCTGTCTTCACGTCAACCACTCGAACACATCCATCACCTCCAGGGTGGGTGGCCACAATTCGTCCAGTCTTCCATTGTCTTCTTGATGCGGTTGTGTCGATCACAAGCACCAGGTCTCCCTCGCTTACGTTTCTCTCCCTTTCTAGCCATTTCGTTCGTGCGCCAATACTGGTAAGATATTCTTTCATCCATCTCTTCCAAACGTGACGAATCAACTCTTGTATCCTTCTCCAGCGTTTCCGTGGATTGAACGTTGTGCTGTCCACGCTTTCTGGGGCTAGTTCTCCTCCCATGCTTCCCATTAAAAAGTGATTGGGCGTCAAGACGGGTTCGTCGTTTGGGTCACCACTTATCGGAGTCAGCGGTCTTGAGTTCATCAAGCTCTCCACGCCAGTAAAAACGGTCTGCAATTCTTCGTCATTGACATCTGCATTGCCCAAATACTCCGCCAAAATGAGGAGCTGCGGGGGGGTTCCAGTGCCATTTAATTCCTTTGTTGGATGTCATCGAATGAACCTTGGCACGATCGATTTGCTCCACTAACTGTCGAATTTCCTTAGAAGCCCCAATGAAGTTGGTACCGTTGTCACTGAGCATGTCACGGGGCCATCCTCTTCGTGCCACCATACGAGTCAACGCATTTAAGAACCCATCTGTATCTAGCGACCATGCCATTTCTAGGTGGTAGCAATGTGTTTGAAGACACAGAAACAAACAAAGATATCTTTTGACTCTAGCTTTACCACGACCTTGTACAGTGAAATACGGACCGGCGAAATCCACTGCACAATTGGTAAATGGCTTCATGGTTGCCTCTAATCTTAGCTTACGTAACGGGGCCATTTGCTGTGTTGCAGGTTTTCCTCTAAATCGTCTCTGGCACTCCGGACATTCTTTGATAATTTTCTTTACTGCTTCTCTTCCGTGTACTACCACGTACTTCTCGCGAAGATGATTCAAAGTGTAATTCAAACCCATCTCATGTCCTTCACTTTCGTGATGATATTTTACAATCAGTTCTGTAACAGGATGTCCTTTTGGTAGAATTATTGGATACTTCGTTTCATCTGGAAGGATGTCAGAATATCGAAGTCTTGTATTGGATCGCAGAATTCCATCAGTGAGCATCGGTGTAAAGGTGAGAATAGAACTCCTCCTGGGAAGGACTTTTCGGTCAGCTAATGCCTTGATCTCTTCAGTAAATGCGTCACACTGTGCGTCTCGAACGATTTGTTTTTCAGTAACCTGTAATTCATCTGGAGTCAACTCTCCAGTAGAGCGCTGTTCAATGGGTTTGCGGCAATTAGCAATAAATCTGTTAACCCAACTTCTCACTCGTACCAACGAACGTCCAACTTGAAGCTTGTTTTTCGTCTTTATTTTATACCATTTGGAAAACCTGGAAGGATCTAATCCCCACTTATGTTCTGTTTGATTTGTCTGTTTGTTGGTCAAGAAGTTGTTTGGATTATCTTTCTCAGTGAGGTCTGTTCGTTCACGGACTTCGGCTTTCATCTCCTCACGTGTTTCTTTAGTAGCTTCTGTAAATGCTCCTTTAGGCCATTTCGTCTCAGGTTGCATTAAAAACTCGGGACCCCGCCACCAACATTCGTTGTCGATCAGTTCTCCAACGGTCAATCCCCGCGTACCATGGTCAGCTGGATTCAAATTTCCAGGAACGTACCGCCATTGGTCAGGGTTTGAATCTTCGTGTATTTCCCCCACTCTATTAGCAACAAAAGGCTTAAAGTTTCTGCTGACTTCGAATCCAGTAACCGACGTTGGAGCTATCCACCCAATACGTAACATCGCCCCGTTGAACTCTGAGAGCTTCACACACTTGTTTTGTCAGTCGTAAACCAATAACAGCTCCCATAAGTTCAAGACGTGGGATACTAAGGGCCTTTAGTGGTGCCAATCTTGTTTTGGCTGCGACTAACCGTGTACCCATGGATCCATCCTCGTACTCGTATCGGACATAAACAGCAGCTGAATAAGCTTTTTCTGAAGCATCGGTAAACGTGTGAACTGTCATTCGTTCTTCTCTGATATGTGGCTCTTTAAGGCACCTTGGAATCTTGATTCTCCTAAGCTCTGATAACTCTCCAAACCATATTTTCCATTTCTTCTCCAACACCTTCCGTCCATGCCTGTTGCATCAGAATTTTTCCTCTCACAGTAAAAGGCGTCAAGAATCCCAGAGGATCAAAGATCGTGGCTGTTTTCTTTAGGACATTTCTCTTCGTAAACATGAAATCTTCGGGTGGGGCTGAATACTGGAATGAGAACATGTCTTCTTGGGCGATCCACAATACGCCTAGTGTCTTGGTTACTGGGAACTCAGTCTTGCTTAAGTCGATTTCAGCCGCTCGGTCCTGCTCTGGAATGTCTGCGATTACTTCTGGTCGATGTGAGATCCATTTTCTAACATGGAATCCAGCTTTGTCTCCGAGCTCGGAAATTTGTTTCCTCATCAGCTTTGCTTCTTCGACACTCTTTACAGATGGCAGCAGGTCATCCATATAACAATTGTTTTCTACTGCGTCTGCTGCTAAAGGGAACTGGTCTTTGTGATCACGTGCATGTTGTTGCCAAACGTACTGAGCACAGAACGGACAGTAGCATCCACCAAACACAAAACGCTGAAATTCGTACGTCTCAGGCTGTTTACTTGGATCCAGATCTCGCCAAAGGAATCGATGAAAAGGTCTGTCTTCGGGACGAAGTACCAGTTGATGGTACATTTGGCTGACGTCGCCAGCAAGGGCCACCACCTCTTTCCTAAACCTCACCAGGATGTCGAAAATATTACTCTGTAACTTGGGGCCTGGTAAGGTCTCCGTGTTCAAACTTTTCCCTTGATATGTAGCTGAGGCATCAAACACGATCCTGACCTTTGTTGTTGCTCTGTCTGGTCTTATAACAGGAAAATGGGGCAATAACCATTCCGCCTTGGACCTTTCTTCATTTCGGGAAATGCGTCTGATGTAGTTCTTTTGTAAGTACTCATCAATGACTTGTTGATACGCGGTTGCTATCTTTTCGTCTTTAGCCAATTTGCGCTCCACTTGTTTTAGGCGTCTTTCAGCCAGAGGTCTGTTGCTGACCAGGCAAGGTTGTTCCTCTTTCCAAGGCACTGCCACCTGGTACCTTTTCCCGTCAAAGGTTCTTGATTCACTTACTTTTTTCCAGGAAACTTGCTCTTCTGGAGTGAACTGGTGTTTAAGTTGTAGGATTCCGATGTGTTCTAGCTCCCAAAACCGTCTCAGCGTCTCGTTCAGGTCTCCATCGTGCAATGTGGTTTCATCTGACCTATGGGTGCGAAAAGTTCGAATTAACCCGGTGTGGTGCTCGCCGCTTACATCTTCTTTATCGATTCGCCCGATAGCTGTCCATCCCAGTGGGCAGAGTCTTGCGCAGGGTTCATTTATGTAACCAGCCACTTCTTTCATCGTGGTCATCAGCTCGTGATTGTCTGCTCCCAAAAGGATATCGATCGTTCCTCTTTGGGCAAGCTCGGGAAAAGGTATGTCCTTCAGATGGGTCCACTTATGTTTTATCTTCACCCAGTTAACAGGCTTCATCCCTCCGCAGATCTTCTGAGACGTCTTTGCTACTATGGTTTTATTCACATTGCCATCAATACTTTCCAAACCAACTTCAAACGTCATTGACATGAACTTCACTTGCTGATCATTTGCGACGTTGACAATAATCTTTTCCTTCTGACCTCGTACGCCCAGTTCTTCAACTAGGTCTTCGTTGATGTATGTAGTATCACTTCCCTCGTCGAGGAAACAGTTCACCATAATTCTGTTGTTACCGTTCTTTAAAATCAGAGGGACCGTCTGAAGGGCTATAACCTTTTCAGGTTTGTTAGTGATTTCCATAGTGGCAGTATGGGTACTTGCATCCCCCTCCGTGACCTGCAAACTTGCGCTTTCATCCCCCTCCGTGACCTGTGTACTTGCACTTTCTTGCGCTAAATGGGTCTGATTAGGATGGATGACGACTTCCTTATTTCCTGTTTCAGTTGTCTTAGATTCTTTGTCCACCTCGTGCGGAAAAGAACGTTGACCACTTGAGCCCTTTGGATGAGCATGTAGAAGCCGATGATGAGTATCTTTGCATCCGTCAATGTTACATTCTCTGTAATTTGTACATGCGTTTCCCAAGTGATCTCTCCCCAGACATCTGTAACACAACCCCAGCCGCTTGGCAGTTTCCCATCTTCTTTCAGCAGGTCTTCCTTTAAATACCTCGCACTGCCAAATAGGATGATTGTCGCCACAGACTCTACATTTCGACATTCTCATTTCGCCGTCGTACCGATTTGATAGAAAAGACTTGGAGCTGTGACTTTCATTTCTTTTCCATGGCAACGTCTTGTCTTTGGTTTTTGCATCGGATCCGATTCCATTTCTTGTCTCAGAAGCTTGAATCTGATATTCGGCCTCTTCCGCAACCCAGTCTTTCAATTTCTCCAGGGATTCGCGTTCCCGATTCTCTTTTATCCACCGATAGTATTGTGAAAGCAACTTTTCTGATATCTTCTCAAGGACAATTGTGTAAAGGGTTCCATCTGCTAAATCTGATTGACGGTCGTTTTCTTTTAAGTTGATCACTGTCCTTTCTAGCACGTCGGCAAACTTCTCCAAAGCCTTCGCGTCGTCTTCTCTTACTACTTTAATGTTCTTCAGCTCTTCTAGGTGACCTTGCACTTGTCGTCGACTTCCTCCGTACCTTCTCAAGAGCCGTGCTTTGGCCGTCTCATACGCTGCTTCCGAGTATCCTAACCCTTTGATTGTTTCCGCTGCTTCTCCCGTCAGACAACCTTCCAACCTTAGCATCTTGAATTGCGATGATAGAGAGGAATGGTCTACACAGCTTGAGAAAGCCGCATGCCACCGAGGGAAATCTATCTTATTACCGCCGAAAAGGGGAATCCGAATACGTTCCAGTTGTCCGTTTACAGCGTTAGAAGTTGAACTAAATGAATCATTAGCGCGCTGACCACTCCAGTTAGATGTATTTCCCGTTTCATTACTCCTTCCTACTTGCCCTGAAGACCCCGGCGCTTCGCTGTAACTTAAACTCTCTCCTGACCCTACATTACTTGACTTATGTAAACTATTTACATGACCTAGCAGAATGACGCGAGCTTGACTGAGCTCATGATCTACTTGTTCGTTGACAGCTTCAATTTCTTCACTGGTTTTTCTTTCGCTTGCAGTATCCTTCATCTGGCTATAAACCGACTCTAACTCGTCTAAAATCTTCATCGTTTGCTCTCTCACTTTCTCTACACGCTTCACTAGTTCTAATACCTTTTTATTATCGTGGGTTTCCTCCGATAACAACCCAACTACTTGGTTTAACAATCTTGTTAAATTTGATTTCGCGTTCCTTTTTTCCCGTTTTAAAGCTAAAATCACACCAGGCAATTCATCCACAACATTGTCCACATACCTTTCCTGTTCCTCTTTACCTCTTTTTTCCTCTTCCATTCCGTTAAACTGCCAGTGTTCCCAAAGCGCGAAGTCGCCAAAATCCTAAGTCGATCTCTGAAGAAACTCCTCTTTTATCGCCGAAAACTCTATAACCTCGCCGAAATCACTCCGTATCCGGCTCGAAGGACCAAAATAATGTTCGGACTGTATGTTTCAATGTTTCTGACCGAAAAAGTGTCCAAAATTTCGTTAAAATGTCCCACAACAAAAACAACAACTCGCCTTCAAAATAAAAACTGTGATCCCGCTTTATTTCTGCTTACGCGGCTGCTTGCGCGGCAAATACAATTCGTCACGCTAATTCGAACTTCAAATTAACCAATGAGCGCGCGCCTGTGATAATGCACAAATCAAAATGCGCGCGCTTGTAAAAATGTACCAAACAAAATACACGTGCTTCGAGTAAAAGCAGAAAAACTTCGTTTTCTTCGAAAATAATCAAACGTGTAAAAGTTTCCAAAAGAGATGCGAAAAGGCATCAACAAAATGAATACCTTTTGGTCTACAAATGTTTGATTGCGACATAAGTTAGGCGAAGTAGAATGATTCGTATGGAGAGGATGGACAGAGTGAGCGGAGTGGTCCCACCACCGACAAGGCACGCCCAGCTAACATCAGATAAACATCTAACTTACCTTTCTCGCCCTTGAATCCTGATGCTCCTGGAGGTCCCACAATTCCTGTTTTACCGGGTTTCCCTGGAAGGCCAACAACATCTCGCGTTAGCGGAAAACCGGATTTAAAAAATTCCTTTGAAACAGACTTGCGAAGGGTAGAAACATGATTCGACCATCTGCTTTCCAAGCATCTCAGGCTGATAATAATTGTTAAAAAATACTATATTGCCACCTCTTTCTCGGTTACTAAAGGTTTTCTACTTTTTTTGCCATCTATTTTATTTGTCTTTCGTCTTTCTTTACTTGCTTTAGAGTAATTAGAAAAAATACCATTACCTTATTTCTCCCTTATTCTAGATAATTGTGAATCAAATATCAATTAAAAAGGAGAAAAGTTATTGTTTTTTTATTATTCGACTGTGACGTCATTTTGCTTTATAAGGAAAAGAGAACACGCAAAATATCCGAGCATATTACACAGCAGATTGCCGTATTACACCTTAGTGTCCCGGTTTAAAGACGCAAGCTCTTATAAACAAAAGAATTTTAGTCGAATAATAAATCCTTATTCGATGGTTTAACAGATAATACGTGCGAATATTTTACCAGATAAGTGGGTTGAAACGTGCAACTGTCTCTTGCACGCTTCAAAACAAGCTTCCGAATATTTTTTTTGCTAAGAAGTTGTTACAGCCATATTTGAAAAATCAAGATAAAAATATTAACCAATCAATTCGCTAGAACAACTTGCTTCCAATCTCGAGGGACCGAGGGGTTTCCATATATGGTACTAAGCTAAAAATGAATATTCGGAAGCTGTGAATGCGCGTTACACGTTTCAACCCTCTTATGGGTTTCTGGTTTTACTCAAGTATCTATTTACCTCTTTCTCCCTGAACTCCTGCTTCTCCAGGATCTCCCATCATTCCTTGTTTTCCAGGTTCACCTGGCGGCCCCATAATACCTTGCTGTCCCTTTATACCATCCGTTCCTTTTGGCCCTTGTTTACCGTGAGGTCCTGGGACTCCTTTCGGTCCAGGGGGACCTGGTACACAAACTTTGCTTGGAGGGAGACAAAATGACTTTAACAAAACCGAGTTCACGTATCTCCAGTATTTCTTGAATTCATCATGAACTTCTTCAGTATTACTGCTGTTTTCTTTTAAGCTGCGACGGACAATTTGAGATGTGTCTACCAGACCTGTTAGGTGAAAATAGAACGTTTTCGTTGAATTTAAAGAGAACCTGCAGTCCTCAGTGAGCATGCTTTGGACTTTTTGTTTTCTTTTTTTTATTATTATGACGATACGTAATATTCTGCGACCACTCACGTGGCGCAAATTTCAAGTTTTATGAGAAGCTGAATGTTTACCATTATGGAAGGGAAAGCTTGCGAAAGTAACAAAGCTTCTATTCTATACGATCGACGGTGCTGAAGCAATTTAAGATCGGGCAGATAACATCGCCAACAACACATTCAACGGAAGTTTCCTGAAGTCAAGTGGAAGGTAAAACGACATTCCATCGTGTGAGTCTCACAAAACAGTGCATGCGCAGCAGATACAGTTACTGTACGTGTTCAGCCGCTGTTTTTAACAGAACTTTTAAAAATAACTTTTTCACTTTAACAAATAAACCCGTTTCCTTCCTTACACTTTGCACTACTGTGTAAGGCGAACAATTGGCGACTCTGAGGACAGTAAAAATGAAGACTAGAGATTCGTGCGGGAGAAGCACGCGCGTTTTCGTCAAGCGCCGCGTGTTCCGGAAATCGGCTACAGTGTAGTGACAATCGCTCGCAAGGATGCATCACCAAATTCTCCTTACATTGATAGGAGATACACGATAATAACAGTGGAATATCGATTTTTCGAACCTCCTATGGAATTTCTAAAAACGGAAATTGATTCGAAGTCCCGGGGGGACTTCCACATAAAAATGATGAAGGTGATCTTCGGAAATTTTTGAAAAACCCCCTAATGATACCAGAATCTCATTTGATGGGCGTTGTTTAAAAAATGGCTTTTTACCTCTAAGAGGTACCAATTCTGTCACAATTTTTCGGCTCAATACCGTAACCACCAGCATGGGAGAAATCGAAGGTGGCATCGACTGAAATCAAACCCAAGGGAAACGAGTTTTGGTTCGAATAATCGGGAGGTTCGAAAAATCGAAGGTTCGAAAAATCGGGATTCTACTGTAGATGCAAAACTAGTGTTCGATTTGTTATGATTTTGTTCAGATTTGTTGAAGATCGAGTATAGTAAGCTTATGTTTGAATCACATCATGTATTCATATTTATTACATCTGTGCTGCTTGTTCTGTGTGTCAAATGTTCAATGTCATTCGCGTATGACTTTAGTCGAATTTCCAAGATATTTTTGCATGTAGCTGAGCAAATGCGAACCGAAATGCGTCACTGTAAAAAAGCAACACAGCTGTCATGCTGTTCCTTCCATATCACAACAATAACACTAAAGCAAAATGTTTGCAAGTTGATTGCAGTCTCAAGTGGCGGCTAAGGGTGAACAAAAACATTTAGCAAGGCGTAAATCGACATTTATACCGCTCCGTGTCGAAAGCACTCTTTCTCTTTTAATCAGTGATTACTACCAGTATGAATAGATGTGTCAACATACC
Organism: Dendrophyllia cribrosa; assembly: GCA_024195265.1. Taxonomy (NCBI): domain Eukaryota; kingdom Metazoa; phylum Cnidaria; class Anthozoa; order Scleractinia; family Dendrophylliidae; genus Dendrophyllia; species Dendrophyllia cribrosa. Next base: position 51,670,875 of record JAJLRJ010000004.1, read on the forward strand.
GTATTTATTCGATTAAGCGCCCAACCTCGAATAAGCGCCCACCTCGAATAAGCGCCCACCCTGAAGGTAGGAAAAGTTAATAAGCGCCCAGCCTCGAATAAGCGCCCACGCCTTGGTGACAATGATATTGAAATTGGTTAAGTACGTAAGAGTAAGAGTTTTCTTAGTATTTTAAAGAAACTTTCAATGAACAGTTAAAATTCTGCTTTGGTACATCTTCACGTTTTGTTAAAATTTATTGTTTTGTTGCAAAATAAAGTTACTACTTGCTGAAAATGGTGAAAATTTAATAAGCGCCCAGCCTCGATTAAGCGCCCACCTCGAATAAGCGCCCACTCTCAAGGTCCAAAAATTTAATAAGCGCCCAGGGCGCTTAATCGAATAAATACGGTACGTGCCAAATCTGCCTGGTGCTGGTGATAATAATCTTATTGATTTTTCCCTTAACTGTGTCGCCGATGGAATCTGTTTTTTTTTTTGGCTAGAAAAACAAAGCCTGAAGTCGGGCTTTTGTAGTTGCAGGATACTTTTTTTTCAAGAGAGTTAGCTTACAGGACTTATTATGTTTTAAATCGCCGAACGCCCCAGCCCCCTCCCTCAGAAATCTAATGGTTCGCGCCTTGGGTTTACCTCATTGGTACTAATTTTCGCGGGTTTTTATTTTCGCGATTTGGGTGCAAAATTATTTTCTTGGGGAATTAATTTTCGCGAAAATGAAAAAAAAAAACATTTTATTTCGAGAATTTTATTATTTTACACTTCTTATTGCTGAGAATCATCAACTCATAACAAAACCAAACTATAGAAACCGCATCGTGTACCATAGGCATAGTCAAAGACATTATCCTTATGCTTAGCGTTCTTTGGAATTGTATAATACAAGCAATACTTGAAAAGTATAAACAGATTGTCGTTTCAAATTACAAAGAACCCGGGATAGATGGCCATTTCGATGGCTGTACAAAAGAGGTGCTAAAAGGACTTGAATATGACGATAGCGATACAGATGAAGAGGTTCAAAGCAACACAAATAGTGAAATTTGACTGTTAAACTGTTGTTTGTCATCTGTAGGCATGCCATAGAGCTTTTACACGTTATACACAATACGTAGACATGTCGGTTTCTTCATTAAATTGAGAAAACAAGAAATATAGGAGGGTATTAAATTTCGCGACATTAAAGTTCGCGGGAATTTTTTTTCGCGTCGCTTTAAGTTCGCGATTTTTTTTAAATCGCGAAAATCGCGAAATTAAAGCGACGCGAAAATTAGTACCAATAAGGTAGTTGAGTTACAATAGTTATGACAGTCAGGAGAGGGCCTATACTACACTGTCTGTAAGGGTGGCTCCGGGGGCTGAAAATGTTGGAGATTGAAAAATTAAATTCCGGCTGTTGTGGCGTTATTTTTTAGTCGTGCTCTTGGCTACAAGCACGACTTATAAAATGGGCTCGAAAAAAGTGGCGATTTTCAAGTGGTTTATAGCCTGAGGCGAAGTCTTGGCGACGTCATATCAGTTGATTTTGCCGACTTCAAGCTCATGGATGATTGGATTTATTTACAACATAAGAAAAAGGAAAATTACGAAGCGAAACATATCAAGTAAAAGGAACTTATATTATTGCCGGGTTTGGCGAGAGTTCCATTCGATAACGATTCCGTTTTCTTTCTTTTCGAGCAACAGATAAATGGAAGTAAAATAAAAGTTAATGTTCAATTTGACCTTACAAGCACGAGTGATTGCGAAAGACTGAGTAAAGGTTTCAAATGACGTACAGTGTAGTAACGTTCGTGACAGATCATCTAGTGTCACCGGAAAAGCGAATGTACATGTAAAACAAATAATAACAATATATTGAATTAATTCTCTAACCTTAGAGGCACTTAGAAGACCCTTAAAGCTTCTCAGAGTACGACTTCACAACTCGAAGAGTTCTTGTTCCAAGACAGATCCGAAATGGATGAAACAAAGCACACGCAGGCAGGTCAGGTAACGGTGGCATTTATGTTTATATTTCTCCATCTCGGTAAACTAATTAAAACAATATCTTGTTTCTGTTGTTTTTGCCTCATGCACACTGAAATCCACTGCAAGACTAGTAATACAAGCATTTTCCTCCTCAAACACCACAAAAGCATGCTATTCTTTGATTCTTCAGAGAGCACTTCGAAAAATTTTTTTTCAACAGTTTTCAAGGACCAAAATGCCACACAAATGATTCCAGAAGTCATCTAATTCAACGCCATTCCATTTTTTCTATTTGTGTGTTTAGTCTAGTCTCATTTTACCAAAATGAAATACATATGAAATCTAAAGGGGGTGTGGGCATCAGCAAACGATCTGATTAGTTTTGTGAGAAAGCAAAGGATAATCTGTGTTTTAAGAACTGCTTAGTCTTCGAAATTCAAAAGGAACGAAAAGTTGAGCAGTAGCCATTTTGCGGCCTTAGCTAAAGATTGACACTTCATGGTATGCAATATCTCTTTCTGTAAGGTTTCTTTTATCACCTACCATTGGCAGCATTCTTGTTTGCACTGGACTGAGGTTTAGCTGCTTCTTTAAAAGAATCCTTCATTTGCTGAATTTCCTGCGAGAACTTTGCATCCATCATTTTCATCTCTGCAGTAATCTCACGAACCACTAACTCATTTCTCACGAACAACGCAATGGTTAACAAAATCGCAATGACAGATAAAACTGAACAACCCATTTGAAGATATTTGTAACTTTTTTGCTTTGGTGATATTTTCGGATCCTTTTCGTAATCCATTGCTCACTGATCTTCATTCAGCCACTATACACCCAAGATTGTGAAAGTATAGCCGTGGTCGCGCTCGCAGGAAGGTATATATACGTACGAGACAGCTGACGGGAAGTCGAAACTTGATTGCAGCAATTTCTGTAGTATCGTCATGATCGGTAATATTAGAGAGAGCAGAAAATATTCAATTTACCGCCTGCTGTGAGGATAATAACCTCCTCAATGCAGACCTTTTTTTGGTTCGTCACGCATTCCTCCTCAAAGAAGGGAGGAATGCGTGCTGGAGATCTTGTTGAATAGCGCGCAATCTGTCTTTTCTAAGACGTCATATATATTAATTAGATCAGATATGTATTTGCGGTTATAGCAGCGCTGTAGAAAATTCTGGACTCAAGTGCTGAGGACGCGTATATAATTTGGCGTTAATTTGGGTAAAAAAAACCCTGCGAACATATCTGCTGCTTTTTTCACAGGACGAAAAAACGATTTTAAGTCCAAGTAAAGGTTCCTTAAAGAAAACTTAAAGAACAATTTCGACTATCTTTAAGTGCACCGTAAATTACTTAAATAAGCCTATGCTTGACAACACTTAAAAAGCAAGTAATGAACAACTAAATGTTCTTAAACACATTTTAAAGATACTTACTTACTTTAATACATTTAAGAGTATTTACGTCTCAACTTAAAGATTTTCGATACCTTTAAGTAAAATTTGATTTTGTCTTAAAGATTAGTAAATTCATTATTTCGTCCTGTGTTTGCTTTGGTGTGATTTTCGGATTCTTTTTGAAGTTATCCATTGCTCACTGATCTTCATCGATCATTCAGCCTTCAGAACTACACATTCAAGATTGTAAAACTCGATCCCAAAAATTACTGTAACACTGTAATATCGTAATGATCCGTAATATTAGAGAGAGCAGAAAAGATTCAATTTACCACATGCAGCGAGGATTACCGTAGACTACGAGAAGTTCCTCATTTTCCTTAGGATTAGTCAAGTGGGCAAGCACGCGAGCACACGCGAAAATCACCTCGCACAAGTAGACGCGACTGTTGAGGTGCCTATAACCAACCAAAATGTTTTTAATTTAAAAAAATCACTTCATTTTTCTGAGCATTTTATTTTGTTTTAAGTTATTTATTTATTTAATTATTTATTTATTTATTTTCAAACGGTGGCATTAATTCCCTATCTCGGTAAACACTCAACTAATTAAAACAAGACTTGTTTTCGCCGGCGTCACTACACAGAATTTTAAGGCAAGACAAGTAATACACAGGGCACCTTTAAACGAGGAATGGTAAGGAAAACGCTTGGAATTAATAGCATTGTACTGTTTTTCCATAAAACTTAAAACCTTTAAAGGAAACTAGGTGAAAACTAATACATGTTGATCTTTACGGTTCTTTTAGCTGAATATTTTAACGGCAGAAAATTTTAGGCAAGGGAATCTTGGCCTCCAAAGTCACTGGCTACTTTCTCCTTTCCGAAAAATTCTAGATGACCTTATTTGGTGCTCAACACGACGTTATCCTTCCGAACACAAAAGGCGTAAAATTTCCCGATGTTACGAAAGTTTGCAGGGGCGTAGCTAGGATTTTTCAAAGGGGGGATCACACTGTGTCACAACCAGGGTACTTACCAGATTGTCATGTCGACATCCACACTGTGTTTTACTAAAATGATTTCACAAAGGGGGGGGGGGGGGGGGGTCACGGGTACCCCAAGATCCCCCCCCCCCCCTTGCTACGCCCCTGGTTTGAGGCAACATTTTGTTAAAGAAAACTCTTGTTTGTAGTCTAATCAATTACGAATTTTTAAGATGACTAAGGCCTTCCGAACAGCTTTTCACCGAAACGATTCGTTGGGTGCTTTACTCAGTGAATACAGTGGAACCTCCATTAAGAGGATACCATTGGAACCAGGAGAAGCTAATGTCCCCTTAATAGAGGCAGTGTCTCTTTAATTGAGGTGATAATTGCAAAGATTGTTTGGTCGTTTTGCAGGCCGGGACCGGTAGTAAGGTCCTTCAATGGAGGTTTCCCAAAGTAGAGGTTCACTGTACCAGTCATCAAATTTAACGCCATTTGTGCGTTCAGTCTGGTCTCGTTTTACCAAAATGAATCATTCATTACGGTCTGTGTTTCGGTTATAAAATAAAGATCAGTATGGGCTCCTGAGATCAGTTAGAATCTATTATTTCGTCCTGTGTAAATCTCCAAAAATGTTAGCCTAAGTATATAAAAAATTATTCTGGTCCTAAAGGCATTCTCTTTCTGTAAAGTTTCTTCAATTATTATCTACCATTGGCAACATTTGAGTCCTTGTTTTCACTGGACTGAGGCTTAGCTTCTTTTTAAGAGAATCCTTAACATGCTGAATTTCCTGCGAGAACTTTGCATCCATCACTTTTATCTCTGCAATAATCTCACGAAACCACTAACAACGCAATGGTTAACAAAATCGTAAGGATAAATAAAACTGATAAACTCCTGTGAAGATATTTGCAACTTCGCTGCTGTGGTATGATTTTGGGACCTTTTTCGTAATTATCCATTGCTCGCTGATCTTGATTCAACCTACACCCAACCAAGATTGTGAAAGTGTAGCGTGCAGTCCGTGCTTTTAACCCAATACCCCTCAAAAAAGGAGACTGTTCACAGGTTATGCTCGCTAAAAGGTACGAACGGGAAGTCGAAACTTGATCGCAGGAATTTCTGTAATATCAAGGAGAGCAGAAAAGGTTCAATTTACCACATGTAGCGAGGATAAACGATCACGGGAAATATAAGCGCGGAAAAAACGAGCGGTGAATGGGGAGCGGGGAGCGGGGAACGGGAAATTTTTATAATGCGGAATCTTTAAAACTGGGAATATTTAAAATGGGCAATTATCAGCATTATCGCGACCGGATTGTTGTACAGTGACATTGGACGATGTTTTCGTGATTTAGAAAGCTGAGCAATTTGGCTTCTTTTGTGAAGGATAGACAAAATCGACGGAGGTGGCCAACAATTTATTTACTACCCAACGCAACCAATCGAACCTTCTTCAATACATGCAGCCTCGTGCAAGTTTTAGACATTCACAGCCGTATCTGACATGCAGATGTTGCTACAGAACAGGTACTGAGGAGAAAGCATCATTTGATTAATAAACAGTTTTCTCTCGTTTTGAAATCAGTAAATTTAGTTGGCACCGTTGCTATCTTTACGTAATGCATGTCAGTAACGTACAAAACTGTAGCGTCTGGAATGCAGTGACTACTGGGGAAGCAAAATTTCAAGTGGACGTTAACGAGGGGGGAGGGGGAGGGGGTCTGACCTAAACGTGCAGTGGACGTTAAGCGTTAAGCGGGGGGGCAAGTGAATATGTCGACGGCCCCTAACAGATCTGTTGTGCTCAATATTGTGCCAATGTTGTTGGTTCTTTGATCTTGGGAAAATACTGAAAGGAGGAAGTTACGCTTCTCATAGACTTACTAAATTTATGTCCTCGTTTGTATGCTAGCTCTGGACATAAAAGCGGAGTTCCTTTGGCTCGCTATCGTTGTTAGATCAGTAAAAGCCGCATGACTTGCGATATAGTGTTTCTCCATCACAGTGGAAAGAGTCAGAGATCTAAGTCTTTCTGGGATTGTTGTAGTCTTAATTGGAATAATGGCGTTGTTGCAAGATCAGTTGTAGCCGCTTAAGTGCAGTTACATTACGAGCAGTCTATTATTTTTCTTTTATTTAGTCAAGTGAGTGCGCGCGAGCGCGAGCAGCGCTGAGCCGTGAGGAACGAGGGCGTCACTCCGTGGAAAGTATTCTATTCTCACCGGTCTCACCTGTCCTATTTGAGTTATGGGCAATCTGCCGGAAGCCTTCGACCAATAATGCGAAATAGAAACAGTCTAGAGAAAAGGGGGAAAAAAAGGGTGGGGGAGGGAAAAGTAAAAGCAGGTCGAAGGCGACCGAGAGAGGAGGACAGGAAAAACCGGTAAGAACAAGATACAAAAGGGAGAACTATAGAAACGGCATTCACCCTCGACAATTTTAGTCAAACTGGCAACATGCTAATTTACTCACTCTCTTTTATAGGCGCTTGGGTGAGACCGCTGAGAATAGTAAAAATACTGTTTTTTTCGGGCTGACGTCCTCGTTCCTCGCGCCCGCTCGCTCGACTAACCAAAAGCAAAATAAGAGACTGCTCATAGTCTTCTTAATTAAATGTAAATTATTCGCTGTTGAAAATACTTGCATCAGAATTTCTCAGTCCGTGATTTAATGTAAGTGTTTCTTCTACATTTTAAAGATTCCCCGCTTTAAAGATTCCCCATTTTTTGTTGCTTACTCTGGTAAAGGAGACGAATTGATTTTAACAGGGTGACAATACAACAAAAGAGAGCCCTGCAGTTTATCGTATGTTTGACAATGCAATCCTCATTTGTCAGGTGTTTATCTATTCTTCTCTTCAGATAACATTTATTGTGCTATTATACAACGAGACATATTTGTAGGAAAGAAACTATATCACTTCTCTAAACGACATTAGTAGTCGTCTAGGGTCATTTTACGCCTTGTTACTGCCTTCCCCTGCCTTCCCCTCATTAGCTATGCTTAATCATGATGTCACAACATTCTGAAACAATAGAAACAATAGACCTGCCCAAACTTGCCCGCTCTATTCACACCATGATTGGATCTTAAGATTTGCATTGTCTGTTTGAATAAAAGGCATGAATTTTAGAAAATTTAACTTATGAAGCTTGATTAATAAAGGTTTTTGTTCACGCAAAATCTAAAAAAACTAAAAATCAGTTGTTATTTCCTTCTTATATACTTCAACTAAATGAATAATGAGAAAGATGTAATGTTTATCATGTCGCGAGCGTGGGACAAAGAAAAAAATCTGAGTTCCTGACAGGACTCACGCCCACGACACGCGACATGATAAAAATCAAATCTTTCTCGTTTCTTTACCGAGCTTAACATTTACCATCATTCTTTATTTATCACCACTTAATGAATAATATAACAATAAAAAATCATTTTCTTTCATGGATATCAGGATTAGTCTGGTATTCTTTTTAGGATGACGGTCTCAGTTTCATTTCAGTGAATTTGAGTGAAAGCTCATCTCTGAAGAAGTGGTACCACCGGACTCCTCGGTTATCTTGTTTTTCTCCCAGGTATTTTCCGTTTAGATTGGAGTGGTGGCAACTCTTGTACCACCAAGCACCAGTGTATGTCACAGCACAGTTATCACTGTGTCTGTCGTTATCTCTATCTTTTGTGCTAAACGCCATGTTATTATGATATGCTAACGAATCTCCCGCTGTTCCTGAATATGAACCCACTTCAAGTCGATACTGCGCCTGCTCATCACCAATGTTGAACATACCATATTTGGCATACACTCTAACTCCGTTCCAGTCCTCCAGCTCCACTCGTAGAGAGCTGGATCTAGCGGCCGTCAGCCTGTGAATCTTGTCGTTTCCTAACCAGAATTCGGCTGTCAGCTGACCAAAGCCTGATTTGTAATCGTTCCATCCCCGATAGAAGTCTACCGAGCCATCCTGTCTTCTCTGGAACACGGTCCATCCTCCACCATCAGTGCGCATGTCACAATACACTAGGAAGTATCCTCTGCCATCTGGGTTTACAGAATACACTCCACTCTGGGTATGGCCTGCTTTTAACAACGATAAACAATCCCGACCTGAGATAAAACAGAGGCTATTCATTACAAACAATAAAACGTTTAGGACGTATTTCTCAATATTATGTACTTATTGACTAAGTTAGGTCGGGCCGGATGGGAAAATATTTGGCTCGAGGTCATGGCGTACGGACCGAGCGCAGCGAGGTCCGTGCGCCATGACCGAGTATTTTATCATATGACCACTTTGGAGACAAAATTACTTGAAATTTTAACGCGCGAGGCCGTCAGCTTTTGTAGTAGGGCCGTACGTCTTTTTCCGGCCCCGCTCGCGCAAATGCGTACGGCCCTCATACGGGACTTTCATCAATGGTTTTGCAAAGAAAAGGTTCAGAGGGCCGTACGGGTCATATGATAAATTGTATTATTTATTTAATTGGGACAATTTTGAAATATTACTCGAGGTATTTATCCCAAATACCCCTAGAAACCACTGTATAACCTATACGAATTCCGATTTTTGAGACCCCGTTTAAGTCAATTACAAATTGTCCCACTGGCTTTGTTGTAACGCAATTAAGCTTGGCATCAATGCCCAAGTCAATGGTCAGCGCCAACAAAATACTGGTTAAAATTCCGCTTATGGTGAGGTATCAATGAATTAATATACATGCTTATCCTGTTTTAGACATAAGACCATGTAAAGATACCCCATTTAAGACAAAGTGATGAAATCGATACCTCTTTCAAGACAAAGTCCCCGTTAAAGCTAGGTTAATGTTTTATTCCCTCTTCTTCTTCTTCTTCTTCTTCTTCTTCTTCTTCTTCTTACATTTAATTTATCTCTTTCTCGTTACGTTGACGTCAAAATAATAAAACCTGAGCTTCCAGAGTCAAGTGTGAACCATCTGCATGCCAATAAAATTGTCAGTTGTGTACCCATTCAAATGAAAGCTGGAAGCAGTAGTTTCGTAAGGTGCTGTTTTTCTTATTGTATTTTGCAAAATATGATTTAAAGTTATGAGATCCAAAGGGGGCACTAATCGAATGCAGCAACCCTCGTCACTTTCGCTTTGATACATTTAGTTACCTGTAGGATAAACCTCCATAGTAGTCACAGTTTCCACGTTAAAGACTCCTGCACTTGTTGCAACACAAATGTAATTCCCTGCATCCTCCTTTTTTATGTTTCTTACAACTAATGCGCTATTGATTAGCTGGTTTCGTCCAACTGGCAGTATACCTCCTTGTTTTTTCCAGCTGATGACTGGTTGAGGATCACCAGTAGCACTGCAGTTTAAGTTCAAAGTGTCGCCCAACCATGTAAAAACTTTTACAGGTGGCTTAACAGAGAAGCGAGGAAGAGAGACAACAACTAAGAGAGTTTTCTTGACAACACATCCTAACAGGTTAGTCGCAGTGCAGAGGTAGTTATCAGAATCAACTTTACGGACGTCAAGAAGTTTGATGACACTGTTGTTATTCTGTACCCTCCCCTGCGGCAGCTGACCAAACGACTTGCTCCATGTGACCAATGGTGTGGGATGACCAGTCACGTGACAAGTTGGAAGTGTTACGTTGCTTCCTTCAATGGCGTGAAGAGGTCCCGGATGAATTGAAACAAAAGGATGAACTGAAAAGTAAACATACTTGAATTAAATGCCAAATATTTAAAGTGAAAGTATAAACTGATCTTTTGTCGCTAAATATGTTATCAGGGTGCTCTGATTAGTCCGGTACCAAAAATCAGTAACCCAACGGATATCAACAATGACTTTAGACAAATCTCTGTCCTCCCCCAAACTGCGAAAGTGCTTGAGAAAGTCCAACTAATGTTAAACAAAAGTGACTTGAAGATTGGCGCTACCCAACATGCATTTCGGGGGAGCGGTCTACTGTGACGGCGCTTACGAGTATAACTCAAGACTGGTTCAATGCCACCGAACCGTACAGTCCATTTTGCGGGCTTCACGCCTTATTTATAGACTTCCGTAAGGCGTTTGATCTCGTAGATCACGCCATTTTACTAGAGAAGCTAGCTTCCATGAATGTATCTCGCAGTGTTTGGAAATGGGTTCAAAGTTATCTTTCTGGGAGGTCATTGCAAGTTAAACTCCCAGGGGTGGTATCCAGAAGAGGGGAGGTTATAGCTGGAGTCCCACAGGGCGGGGTAATTTCACCTACTCTGTTTAATGTGTTTGTTAATGAGAATTTAGTTTTATCGACTGAGTCGATAAGGTAAATTGACCACCGTAAAAAGATTCAAATAGCGGACGTTTCGAGCGCTAGCCCTTCGTCGGAACGAAGGGCTAGCGCTCGAAGGGCTAGCGCTCGAAACGTCAGCTATTTGAATCTTTTTACGGTGGTCAATTTACCTTATCGACTCAGTCGATAAAACTAAATTCTCGTGTTTCATCCCCCCACCGACGCAGCACCACAGTTTCTCTAGAAACTAACCCCATTCATTTGTTTGTTAATGACATTGATGACTGTTGTCCACGGGGCGTCTCAATTAATACCTGTAAGTACGCCGATGACTGCACCCAATACGAACTGGTGCCTACCGGAAGCGACAGTCACATGCAAGAGGTAATGGATAATTTGGAGGCGTGGGCGGACCGGAACAAAATGGAAATAAACGCTAAAAAGTCCAAGGAGATGTGGATTAGTTTTCGGAAATATCAGCCTTCACAAGCCCCGAGCTCTATCATGGTAGGAAATGTGGAGTTAGAGAGAATAGAGGTCTTCAAGTTACTTGGAGTACATGTTCAGAGGGACTTAAAGTGGAATATACATATAGATGAGATCTTATCTAGAGCGAACAAGCGACTTTATTTCCTACGTACGTGCCGCAAAGCTAACCTGCCTACAGAAGTTGGACTGACAACATATATACATACATACATACATACATACATACATACATACATACATACATACATACACGCATACATACATACATACATACATACATACATACATATAACTTTATTTAAACTCGGTAAAATCATTCAGTATATAAAAAGTGACAATTATATCATTAAAAATATATATACACTTCACTTACTGTTTTACAAGGTTGCCGAGTGGGAAACCGATGATTGAAATAGTCGGTTTATTTCCCTTTTAAATTGCCCTATTGACTTGATATTCCTTACATCTTGTGGTAAGGAGTTCCACAACTGAGCCCCGCTATAGCTAAAGCTACGCTTTAGATAATTGGTGCGTGGCTTGGGCAATGTTAGTTTACCGCACGAATTTCGTAAATTGTAATTTGTGCTTCGTGTATTGAATAAGTCCTGCAAGTACACTGGGGCTAATTTGTTGAGGGATTTAAACATCACAACTGCCTTTTGCCAAGATACGCCCACTTCTGGAGTATGCCTCGCCCATCTGGGGTGGTATTCCGAATTATCTGGTTGAGGATTTACAGCGCGTACAAAATCGATGTATGGACATTCTAGGCCTAGATAGAAAGACCCTAGAGCCACTAGATATTAGGAAAGATAAACATACTGTGCAAGCTTTTAATAATATTTTAGCCTCAGAGGACCACCCATGTAGGAGATTCATTAATGAGGCTACGCACTCGTACCGTCTTAGATCCCAACGCCGGGTACATGTGCCCGTACCGCGTACAAATAGAAATAGGGACTCATTTATCCAGCGCGGGGCAAGGCTGCACAAGTAAAAAGTATAAAGGCATACAAGTATATTGTATATAGTATAGTAAAGTTTGCTTTTTGTTATCTTTTTAATTGTAAATTCGATGTAATTCTTTTAGCCAAAGTCGAGTATTAAAGTATTATTATTATAAATATTTATTTTATCTGCGCGCCATCAATAAATTCGCTTCATAGTAAATAACTATAATCGTTTATAACTTTTTCAACACGGTGCTCGAAAAAAAGCCATCAGTACGGTATGTGCAATATTTACGAAAACCGTAGACTTCTGAAGGACTCACGTTTAGATATTTTATGGGTATTAATGTCTTTCATCGCTAACTTGCACGAAGGACTTACTAACGTAAACGGCATAGAGTATGGAAATGGTCACACATTGATCCGCATTAGGTGTCCAGATCACTGTGCAAAAAAATAACTTATTTACTTATTCATTTTAGGGCTGCATGCCAGATCGTTTTGCTACGAAGGAAATAAGAAGCCCCTGGATACTCTTGGCATTCCTTAAGCAATACCCCATAATATCAAAGCAAAGTAAAAAAAATACTTACCGTTTACTACTAATCGCGCAACTTTCTGAGTTTTTCCAAACAGTACACTATTTGCAAAATTTTATTGTTCGTGTTTGAATTAAAATCGTCGTACGAAAATCGTTTTACTGGAAAGATTTTCGCAATAATAGCATGATACACCCGCTTTAAACTATGTGAAGAATCAATGGGAAATTGTAATTCGCAGTAGATGTGGTTTTGTAGCAAGTTACTATCTCAGATCTGAAGGACCCAGGTTTAGAAATTTTATGGGTATTCAATTATGTCTTCATTTGTAGAGGCATTTTTATCACTTCAAAACTTATAAATATTGGCCGTTTTTATACTAGAGACGCATTATCCGTCCAGACGAATAATGCGTCTGTCATGTTATGCGTCTAGTGTAAAGACGGGACGAACAACTTGAGACGCATTGGCCCGATTTATACTGAAGACGGATAATCCGTCTGGACGAACTTGGGAATACATTCGTTAGTTCGTCTGATAATCCGTCTGTGTATAAACACGGGCAAAAAGACGGATTATCCGTCTAGACGAACTATCTGCTTAGTTCTTCCTCCAAGACGAACTTAGCAGATAGTTCGTCTTAAAGATAATCCGTCTCTTTGCCCGTGTTTATACACAGACGAATTATCAGACGAACTAGCGAATATTTGCCCAAGTTCGTCCAGACGGATCATCCGTCTCCAGTATAAATCGGGCCATTATCCGTCTGGACGGACTTGGGCAAACATTTGTAGTTCGTCTGGTTATGCGTCTCTAGTATAAAGACGGGCACAAGACGCATTATCCGTCTAGACGAACTATCTTTCGAAATGCGTCTTGAACGACGCACTACGAAAGATAGTTCGTCTAGACGGATAATGCGTCTTGTGCTCGTCTTTATACTAGGGACGCATAACCAGACGAACTACAAATGTTTGCCTAAGTTCGTCCAGACGGATAATGCGTCTCTAGTATAAAAACGGCCATTATTGACATCGATTTGACAAATCAAAGAAAAGAAGGAATTCTTTTTAAATTTTGATTTTTATGCTGATTTTAACTTATACAACATTAACATTTGAACAATTTAAATTTAGTATTCTTAGTAGTTCACAAGGAAGAAAATATATCTGAGACTAATTAACTTTCACGCAGCCCTAACTGAGGTTAACGTGATTTTCTTTAAACCGTGAAATAGTTACTAAGCTGGTAGGCACTATTATGACTAATTCCATTGTTTTCTTTTGTTTAGTTTTAGCTAATTTTGGCTAATTTTGATAAATTGCTTGATACTGTTTCACGGTCTTACGAAAATCACTCTAGTTACTAAGCTAGTAGGCACTAGTAGACACTATTAGACACTAATTCTATTGTTTTCTTTTGTTTAGTTTTAGCTAATTTTGATAAATTGCTTGATACATGTACTGTTTCACGGTCTTACGAAAATCACTATGTTACTAAGCTACTAGGCACTAGTAGACACTATTAGACACTAATTCTATTGTTTTCTTTTGCTTAGTTTTAGCTAATTTTGATAAATTGCTTGATACATGTACTGTTTCACGGTCTTACGAAAATCACTCTGTTACTAAGCTACTAGGCACTAGTAGACACTATTAGACACTAATTCCATTGTTTTCTTTTGTTTAGTTTTAACTAATTTTGGCTAATTTTGATTAATTGCTAGATACTGTTTCACGGTCTAAGAAAAATCACTGTAACAACATAGCGTATGGAAATAGTCACACATTGAACCGGATTACGTGCCTAAATCACTGTGTGAAAAAAGTATTTACTTATTTATTTTAAAGTGGTTTCACAGCCCGTGAAAAGACGTTACATGTAGACAAATGGATACTGAATTAGATACGAATTCTATGACTATTGGACAGTGACTATTTAATTTTGTTTCACGAACGGGTTTTGTGAGATCACTCTAGGGATGCTTGGCTATTTCGCCTCTTGCCACGAAGGAAATAAGAAGATTACTCTCCGTATTCCTAAAGCGATGCACAGCGATGCACAATACTTCAAAGCAAAGCAAAAAAAAATACTTACCGTTTACTACCAATCGCACAACTTTCTGAGTTTTTCCAAGGATGTTTGACGCTGAACATTGATAAACACCCGAGTCGCTTCCTTTCACGTTCTGTAAACGCAAAGTTCCTCCTGAAACCAACGACTGAGTTACTACTGACTGACTGTTCAGTTTACTCCACACCACTGCAGGCTCAGGATTACCAGTAACTGAACATTGAAACAAGGCTGATCCACTCTCGTTAACTGTCAACTGTGCAGGAGAAACAACAACAGTAGGATCTGAAATCGATTCACCAGGCTCGCCCTTAGCTCCCGGCATGCCTGCGGGCCCCATATCTCCTTTCTGTCCTTTAGTTCCAGGTTCGCCCTGCGGTCCAACTGGTCCCATGATGCCTTGCTTGCCGCTCTTCCCCGGCGATCCCATAATACCTTGATCTCCTCTGTTTCCATTTCTTCCTCTTTGCCCTCTTTTTCCTCGGCTTCCTTTTTCTTCCCGCAATCCAGTTGGACCGGGAGGACCTGGGGGACCAGGCGAGCAAGTGACGCCCTTTGATTGGCAGAGATGCGGCTTTAATTCGGAGATCAGTTTGTTAACTTGAATCATCCTGTCCGCTGAGAGTTTAGCGTCTGTTGCATTCAAATCATCCTGGCGCTTGTTTCTATGGTGCTTATATGATTGAAGCTCTAACAATGAAAGAAAACAACATTTATTAGTATATACCAAAACAATCGATAGCGTTGTTGGCGCGCTCTGATTGGCTCCTGAAACTCGTGATAGCGAGTGATATTCACCTCCAAGCAATTTGCGCGCGAAAATTGTAATCGTTAACAAAAATAAATGGGTTAAAAATCATAGCTAACCATCATTTTCCTGCTATATTATTTCACTTTTTTCTTAGTATGTAGTAAAACAACTACATATTCACCTCAGTATCGGTGGCCAGTGGTGGATGTTTACCCGTCCGAAGATCAGCAATGGACTAATCATATTAAACAAACTTTAAAATAATGCAAGGCTTATCCGACAGCAAAATCTGTGTTTTTTAAGCTTTGGATTACTAACAGAAAGTTCTAGAACTCGACCTTGTAACCTTGGTTGTTGTTTGTCACAGCGGACATGAAGCAAGAACAACACCCATGATTCAGCACTGGCTTTACTTAATTTACCCTGTACTTTACGTTTTGTGAGCAAGCCATAGATTATCGCCAGTTATAATATTTACCATACATAATGACAAAGATACTGAAATATTTTAATATTTAAAAATAAGACTAAACATAAACTTACCAGGAGCATTGTTTGTTATCTTTGAAAGGAATGGTTCGTTTGTTGGCGGCGGCTTAGTATCTACGACGTTTTCAAGAACCTTGATTCTCTTTTTCTGGTCGTTTAACTCCAATTCAACTCTTAAAAACCCGGCACAGTACAACACGATAGACAAAACAGAAAGAATGGTGGCAAAGGAAGGCATACTGTGCTTCTGAGTTGCCATTGCGGAGACCTCTACTGAGCAAATAGTCCTCAGTGCAATATTTTTTGACGACTGCTTCAGCTCGTTATCCGATATCGAGATCACGAGTAAGGGTAAATTGCCAAGTTTTTTTGCTGTTTTCATTTCCCTTTGATATGATGCGAGGCCAAGTTCAAATCCGTCTTGGCAGATCAACCTTGATCTTGCGTGGTTTGAAACTCGATAAATACGAATGTGATGACATGTTAATCCAAGTGTTGTAATAGCAGGTCAAATTGTCTAGGCAGTTATGCCAATTACGATCATAATTATAACTTTTCAGCTACAAGCTCAAAACAGCTTGAACAGGTGATAAGAGAGTCTTGTAGAGATCCCTTCCTTGTTCGGTGATATTCTGTCCGGCCTAATTCTCACTTATTTATCTGTACAGTCACTTCTAGCCACGCCCCCAACACCTTTGTTTCAGCCTTGTTTACTTTATTTGTATATCAGCCTTTAGCCTGCATAACAGGCGTTATTGGGGTGGGGGGGTGGGGGGGCGCTCAAGTGGGTTTTGGGCGCGAGTGCGAGACGCAGGAATAATATAGTACTATTTTGACCTAAGCAATTTCGGTCGTGATGCATTGTGATGTGAAAGTAATTTTCCCGCGCATTTTATCATGATGTACAAAGTTCGCGTTACTTGCATGATGTAGATCGAGTTTGTTCTGCCATATTGTTTTTTGATAGTTAATACCCGATTGAAGAAGGGTAGTAGAATTGTTCGAAACGTCTTATTTTTAACATTTGCAACCTCGGAAAATTCCCGTGGAGAGAAAATAATTTTAAATAATAAAAACATTTCTTAATTATTTTTAAAGTAATCGTTATATTCGAGTTATATTTGCTATTCAACAGTGGGTGTAAGAATTCTCCGAGTGGAAACTCAAATCACATTAAAGCGTAGCCACCTTTATTTCGTTTTATATTTTAGTCTACTTTTATTTCTGAACAGAGATATAATAAACAAAAAAACTCTATTCATATCTTATATTTAAAGTGCACCTGATCCCCAATTTTTTTTCTTTTAATCAACTCAATGTACGTTGAAAAGTCGAATAGTGAAATATTTCTTGTTTTTAACGTCGCGTTAGTGAGTTATAGAGATTTGAATTTACAAAATGCTAATTAGATGACGTCAAATCAAGACTTTACCATTATTTCTACTTCAATTTACAATACGCAGTTCACAGCTTAAGGATAATCAATTTACGAAATACTAAATAAAAGGGTCTTTCTGCATGTACCGGTATCCATGAACCACTTATTGTCTTACATTGTTTGTGAGGTATTATCTTTTTGGTCTTGTTTTGCATTTGTATTATTGTCGTTCTTTGTTCCTTTTGTTTTACGTAATGTGTGCTCCGGTACATGCAGAATCTACCAAAAAAAACTGTAAATAGTCAATTGATTTCTAAAAAAATATTACTTGGAGGTGGAAACAAGTAGTTGTATAATTATTAACATTTTGTAAATTCAAACCTCTATAATTGACAAACGCAACGTTAAAAACAACATTCAACTATTCAACTTTTCAGCGTTCATAGAGTTGATTAAGCGAAAAAACAATTTTGGGTTTAGGTGCACTCTAATATGTAACCTGCAATGCAGCCGTTTTTTGGTAGGCGAGTGCCAAACGTCGATGGCTGGGAGGAGTGAACAGGCTGGGTCCCTCGCCTCTTTCACAGCTTATACCCCATTCACACCAACGCTTAAACATGTTTAAATGTTGTTTAGTTTAAAACAGGTTTAGAAAAATACCTCCTAACCTCGCGTAATATTTGGAGTGAAATCTTTACTAAAAGAAACTTTATTGACTTTATTACCATTCCAGGTAGTTTGAGTCATATACATTTCAAAACGTCCAAGATAGAGGCTAAAAACGTAGTTAAACTAAACAATATTTAAACATGTTTAACCCTTGGTGTGAATGGGGCAATAGTCCGTCGAGCGAGAAACGAAAAAACATAGCGAGCGGAAAATGGCTGCGCGAAACTGGGCCTGAGACGGGCGCGCGGGAAAAGTTCATTCGTCTGGGGTTAGTCGGCTTTAATAGTCTGTACTCTCTTTTTTCCAATCCCTTATGTTTTTTTTTTGTTTCTCGCTCGACGGACTAAGCTGGGAAAGAGGGACTGCTCGTAGTCTAGGTAGTCTACAGGCTCTGAAAGGGAATCAACTAAACTGCAAATACCGTGAACAATCTATTGCGTCACATTGGATCAAATACAAACAGTGATAAGCAACAGACCACTGCAAGGACCGATCAAACAATGTGGAAAGGCATTCTCTCGAAATGGCACTACGGTCGGCCAAACCTGACATGATCAGCGCTCAAAACTAGAAAGCAGACACAGACAGCTGTTTCGGGCTTGTTATGCCATCGTCAGTGTGCCATAGCTAGAACATAATGAGAATCGGTAACTTCACCTATCTCATATATGTCGCTAATCATTCCAGAAAGAGCTGTGATAGGGTAAATCGCACAACGGTCACGCCACAAACAATTGTGGCAAATGGCCAAAGGGCGATTCTGAAAGGGAAACTTCCCCGGCTGATATATCGTGTTTTCATTATAATGACCGAGAGGTTGCTCTATTATCTTGATCGAAGGTAATGGAGACAAAATAACAGCTAAGAAGGTCAAGATGGCAATATTGATATAAAAAAATGATGAACTGCAATCTACTTCCATCTTTGCATCCTGAACTTTATCTCCAAACTACTGCTTCTAATTTGCTCTGTAGAATTTGTTTATCCACTAATTAAGTTGTATATTTGATGGCATTTAGCGACTACTTCTATTTTGCTCCACACAGAATCTATTAATCCAATTACAGTGGAACCTCGATTTAATGAACCTCTATATAATGAAGTCCTCGGTATAACGAACGATATTCTTCAGTTGGCAAACTTACAAGTAAAACGTACATGTATGGAACAGAACTTCGATATAACGAACCTCGATATAGCGAAATCTAGATATAACGAAAACAATCCAGCAGCCCAAACATAAAATCTACCCCGATATAACGAAAAAAAGGAAACACGATGCAAGCCAAAAACAAGAGGCAAAGCCCGGAGGCAAAGTACATTGGAAGCATTTACAGAACTGTAGCAATTTGTCGACAGTAGTAGTCTGTTTAATTTTTGTTGTATGCAGAGACTGAAAGTTGCGTCCTCAGAAACCCTTGATTATCATTGATAGATGTGTACAGTGTGTGCTATAGGGCAAAGGTATAACCTGTACAGTTTTCTAGTGCCGTAGTCATATGTACAATTTACTGTATCTTCGTGGGCATTAAAGCGCAAATGTAATTTCTTCAGATCAGGAAATGCTGGGTATACCGGTAGTGCGATGTAACACCGTTACAAATTTAACGAACATTTTGGTTGTTTTTCCGCAAATTCGTTATCTGAACGAGGTTTTCGATTAACGAACCCTCGATATAACGAACCAATTTCTCCAGTCCCTCGGCACTTCGTTAAATCGAAGTTCCACTACACGTGGTGTATATTTGATGGTATTTGGCGATATAAGATGGAAATGAAACAAGCAAACTTTCGTTATTTCGGCGGAACAGTGTCCTTAATATTTAAACACGAAGTTCCGGTATAAAAGGAGCCTGGCCTGGCCATTCTCACCTGCAGTCGTCAATCAACCACTGAAGCATTAACAACTGACAAAAAACATGCGTCATTACTAAGACCATTGCTAACACAATTTGAAAAAACTTTATGAAAGCTATATCAGCAGTCTTTATGAACTTCTATTTCTATTTTTTTTTTGCTTAGGTACAATCTTGGTTTATTAGATTTTTGAAGCAAATTATATGTAAAGGACGCGCAAGTTAACCACGTTTTGTGACTGAAAGAGGCCTTAATTTGCATTTCACACCCAAAAGGTGTGAAATGGGGGAGGAGCTAAGCATTTTATACCGGACTTCGTGTTTAAAAAGGCGCTTTATACATTTATTATTATTATTGCAAAAATAATTATTGAAATTCAAATGCGTTAGCTATTTACATCGTCGTGAGTGCACAAACCACAATAAAATTGCAATAAGTTATTTATTTCAAATTTCACGCATTATTTTGTTTTAATACCTAACCATTTTTAATCTATTCCATATTTACAATTTATTTATAAAACACAAAGAAAAACAAGACAACGCGATGACTCATCATATCTCGAAGTGATCAACGAGTTTGACCCTTTCACTGCCTGCAGAGACAACCTTTTAGTGATGTAGCGCATGTCGTTTTCAGGTGTTCAGATAGTAGGGAGTGAAGGATAGGCAACGAGCAAAGTAAATATACTACCTCGACTGTTTTCTTCTTCGCTCGCAAGTTTTTCTTAAGCCGCACCATTATCTCTCAATGTCTGGAACAGGCTGAGTCATATTAGACGGCTCTAACGTTTGAGATAGTGGACCAAATCCCATTCAAATGAAAGCTTTTAGGCAGCACTCTCAATAAGTGCTACCTGCTTTTCAGTATTTTGCCAAATGAAGTTTTCCTTTCTAGTCTCTCGCCCTTGTGTGAGGAAGGGTTGCCAGTTTCAATTAGCGTAGGTTTTGGTGATGTTTATTTTTATTTTATATCACTTTGACCAATTATTTTCTCTTGCTTTGAATTGTTAGCCTTAAAATTTTAATTTAGCGAAAAAAGAAAAAGACCGGCAAACAAAAAACTATTTGCACCAAAAATTTTAAAATGAAAATAAAAAACGTCACAATGTTTGTCTACTTAGAAATAAAACAGTAAGCTGAGATACCCAGTAAGGGCATGTTATAATATGTAATATCGCGTTGTTGAATGGGAGTGTCAATCATTTTCCCAGAATTAACAACTAAGTTTGTTTAGTATTGAGGTGATAAGAATTGAAGAGCTCATCACCAAGGAAATTGTCAATAAATATCATCTATGTAGTTCTTCACTTCCTATTTTTTCAGCAGGAACCTATTACATAGGCTTCTGACTTCAATAAACCATCCCCCCCAACCGGGGGGGGGGGATCCCATATAAAAGTGACGGGCATGATCGTCGTACCTTTGAGGGGGTAAAATTCTTGGTTTGGTGCCACTGGGGGTGTTTAATCGAAAATGGCCACTGTCAAGAGAATTGATACCTCATAGGGGTAGAAATTAATGCGAGCCACACCCACAAAACAGATTTCTGGGATTCAGTTCAAAATTTCCGACAATTACTCCCATCAATTTTATATGGGAGTTCCCCCCCCCCCCCCCCCCACCCCCCCCCCCCCCCCCCCCCCCCCCCCCCCCCCCCCCCCCCCCCCCCCCCCCCCCCCCCCCCCCCCCCCCCCCCCCCCCCCCCCCCCCCCCCCCCCCCCCCCCCCCCCCCCCCCCCCCCCCCCCCCCCCCCCCCCCCCCCCCCCCCCCCCCCTCTCTCTCCGGGTAAACCACCTTGAACAAAGAAACAACTGCGGCTTTCGCCAAATCTTCATAGGCGGGACTCGACGATTTCAAATGTTAACATCCAATCAAACATTAACGTAAGCATTTGGGAGTTCTCTAAACGTTACACGTCAGCATGGTGCAAATAACGTTACGTGACGTTGCTAAGCAACGTCTCTGCCACTACCAGAAATAACGGGCTCGGACAATCATTGCATCCTGCAGTTATTTCCAATGTCCTCGGCGTATTGATCGGTGATAAACTTTCTTAAATTTTCCACGTCTAACCGAAGCTGTTTTACTTTATTCATCTTGGATTTTATCGCATCTACATCATCTGATGAGTCGTTTGTTTCATTTTCTTCATCATCGATCAAGGCGGCTAGAAAACAACCATACAAAAAGAGAGACAATTTTTTTATTGACTACAAAAATAACAACAATAATGTTACCTTATTGTATGAATTTCAATTTGTTTTAGTGTGGTCCCGACAGGGCCCGTCTGTAAAACTAACCAAAGACTGAACTTACTTCTAAGGCCAAGGAGGACAGACATGTCAGGATCTTTGCCTTCCTTTCTTTCTCTACAAACTTGAACAACTGCTTTGAGTTCGGAGGTACAGTCGGATAGCTGCGACCACAAAGAAACACAGGATTAACAAGTGGTTTTCTAACGACAAACCAAAGTAACTACATCTGACCAATCACAACAAGTACAAAACGAAACAATCATAATTCGGCATGCAAGGACTCGTGACTTGTTTCCGATTGAATGAACTGATCAAACACGGAGGTTACTAAGTAATGCTCCGCCAGTTCAGAGTAAAAAAGCACAGAATGCGATGCAATTACCAGCACAAGTAATATTCGCAGGGCAAGTGTAAGCATATGTAAAAGCTATCCCACATTAATTTTCCTGTTCATTTTTGTGTTGTCAGGTTTCGCCTTTATTCTTTCACCTTTCGCCTTTATTTGGGTAAAACCCCCAAATTAGATGTTCCATTTCCTTGGTTTGAGTTATGTTCAACAATGTTCGCACGTACAAGCCTGCAAATAATTTTTGTCTATAAGCAGGTCATTTGTCAGGCCAAGGACAAGTTTTGACCTGACAAGAAGCCAGTCTGGTCGGACAAAAATTTTCTTTGTCATTAGAAATTTAAAAAGAGACATTAGAGACATTTCCGTTCTGTATTTCAATATAGACGGTGACCCTTCGTCAGAATGCTGGTTGCAAATTCAAACGGCTTAAAATTAAAGTCAACTGAGTGAAAAATCAATACTAGCACCAGAAAGAGCACCTTTACATTAAATCAGGTATTATTTACCTGTTGATAATCGACAAATTTAAAAATGTTTGTATTATTGGCGGAAAACATATTGGCACCACACCCCTAGTCAAACAAACACCTGTAAATTTTAGGAATTTTGAAATCATGATTTCTCAAAGAAATTGTGAAATTGTGAAATTGAACTTTGTTCTCATTTCTATTAATTATTTTAATCCAAGCTCTTTCTTGCTATGTCAATGAGATTGATTTTAAATTTTGTTGCCATTTAGAGAAGGGTCTGTTACATCTTGCGATGATATTAATTAACTAAAATAAAAAAGAAAGTTTGTGTTTTATGGAGAATCAGAATGTGTCTGTATCTTCCTCTTCCCTTCTGAAGAGAGTCTCTTCAGATTCCTCAGATAAACCTTCTTCATCAGAAGAATCTTCTTTTAGAAGAACACATTTTGATGACCTCTGCTTGTTGACTTTCCTGGACTGTTTAAAACTCACAGTAACATTCAGAGACTTGAAAATTGGCCTGATTACATGAATTCTTCGACTTCTTTTGAAAGCAAGTTCCCCCTGAAAAACAATTTTTTTTTGCGGGCTCAATTAAATAGAAAATTTGTGTAATTAGATTTAATGCAACACGTTGAAATTTGATCAAATAACTCTCCTTCACGTAGCAAAAGTTTAAGGCGAATGAAAGGTAGTTTTTGAATTGAAGTTGTAAACTTGAATTGAAAGATGGAGTTATTTTTGGAATTGGAAGTGGCCGTGATTACAAAGCATGACTAATTTTTACATTCACCCTTTGAGTTTTCACAAAATCATGACTGTGGTAAGATCAATGCAGTGAGTCGGAAACAATATTTGAACCAAAGACGTAAAAAAAAATAAGGAGCTACGAAACTGATTTGTGATCATACGGACTAGATAAACATTGGTTACGTTTTACAGTTTTTCGAGTTTTTGAAAGCGATTGCATTCAGGTAAACGTGAGAATTTGGGCCGTGTATTTAATTTGCATAACATTTCAATCGGGTCAAATTACGACTGTAATTTATCTCACAACACTTGCAGATAACAGACAATAAGTAATAACATAAGACCTCAGATTTTAGTAGTTTTTCAGTGGAACGTAATTCAGACTAAATGGGGCTAAACGATCTTTCACGACGCCGCGGCAAAAAGCGTCAATTAACAACTTTTTAGGAATACTGGCGCTTGATGTGGCGTGTTTACAATTCAACGTAACATTTGAGACGACGCATTGCGCGTGATAAATTAGTTCTCGGAACGGAAGAAAAACGAAAGTAATAACAAAGCATTTTTGCGTTGCATTGCGGTATAAAATAAACTTGTTCCATATTTGGCCACAAACTTCAAGAAAAAATATTTTTCATTGAAGCTGAAGTGCCCGGTCAGAGTGTCCGACCAGGCTCAGCTTTTACCTGTCAAAACCTCAAATTTGCCGGACAATTGTCCGATGACCGACTGTTATTTGCAGGCTTGCACGTATTTGCCCTTCCTTTTGTAAACAAACTGTTTCGCTTGTTTACTTAAAATCACATATAAAAACAAGGAAAACAAAGGGGATGATCAAAACTGCAAAGAAAGAAGTAAGTAAGAACCCCTCTGTGGATTTCCATTGTAATTCCAATTTAGTTTTTATTTATTCTCATTACATTTTGAAAAATGATATATTTAAGCCAATTTGTGCTAAATGTGGCGTGAAAATCACAAAGTGTTAATAATAAATCTCACCTCTTTCCAAAGAAGTTTCTGATTTTCTAACTTCTCCTTTGAACTTAGTTTTCTAAGCTGTGGGAAAAACGAACAAAGTTTATTTTCATCCAAACATATCACTTTGAAAAGTCAGCATATCTTACTTTCCACCGAACTTTATCAGATTCGAAATTTGAGTCACTTATAGCAGTGAGGACAGCATTGTTTTTATAGTTACTCGTAAAAGTAGCTGAATGATGACTGAGAGCCATGCGGTTTTATCATGTGTAGAATTTGGCCAATAAGGTCCTCCATCTGAAACTTTTGGGGTCACTAAGAAAATTAAAATCAACAATTCTTCAACAGTCGTTTTTCCATGTTCGTCTTGTACATATAGGCGCTGCAAATTTCCCCTTCGTAAACGATCGCTGCCATTTTAGCGACACTTAGAAAAATTTTCACCAATTATCGAATTTTTATTTTAACAGAAAAAGAAAAATGCAATTAATAACCTAGAATCCAACCCGGAACCTCTTGCTTAAATCCCTCCTTCACCACTGAATCACTGAGTTGATCCCAAGAAAACGGGTGACCCTATCCCTAAAATAAAACCTAATCGCGAATCTAGGTTAGG
Organism: Dendrophyllia cribrosa; assembly: GCA_024195265.1. Lineage (NCBI taxonomy): Eukaryota > Metazoa > Cnidaria > Anthozoa > Scleractinia > Dendrophylliidae > Dendrophyllia > Dendrophyllia cribrosa. The sequence continues at coordinate 51,696,103 of JAJLRJ010000004.1, forward strand.
TCTAATAATCGCTTTACCTGGGCCCAATTTTATCTAATAATAATAGCCTACTTTCGTCCTAATCCAGGCATAAACTAGAGCAGAAATGGTATCGACCATAACTAAAGGCTTGGTTACTAATAAATGTTAATGATGGCATCGACCGTTTACGAATCCAACCCGCTTATCAAATACAAATAATAATCTCATTTTGTTTGGATCATCTTGGGCGGGAAAGGAATTAAAAAAACTCGAAAGCAACTCAAGTAAGTGCAGAAAAGGGCAATAAGCTTTTTATTTCTTTCATTTGTTAAAAAGATTACAGCTTAGGTATTCATAGCCCCATTTGACGCGCCAATGTAAATTCTACGCGCTAATATTTTTCAAATGGGAAATCGCGCAATGCTGCACTCAAGAAATAAACCATGGGGCTCATCAACACAACCAACAGTTTCATAAGAAAGATTTCATGTTCATCATGTCATGAGCGTGGGAAGAAGAAAAAAATCTGAGTCACAAACAGGATTCGAACCTATGACCTTCCGCACACCGGTCGGATGCTTCCGCACACCGGTCGGATGCTTCCGCACACCGGTCGGATACTACCGTACACCGGTCGGATACTTCGGCACATCGGTCGGATGCTTCCGTACACCGGTCGGATGCTTCCGTACACCGGTCGGATACTTCCGCACACCGGTCGGATGCTCTATAAACACTCAGCTACGAGAGACTCGTGGCGAATTAGGCCATATTAATACTAGGTTACATTACCGAGCTTAACATTTACCATATTTCTTTATCAGTTTCATAAGAGTTCGTTACCTGCTCGCAACAGCATTGAAGATTTAGATTCTCTTCCAGTAAATCTTGGTTGTGGGAGGCAATCTGAAAATATTCAAAATTAGAGGAAGCATAAGTTACCAGTTACGTACTGCATCTTACAAGTGAGTATCTGCAGAATTGAAAACAACAACACTTATAAGTCCTCCTTTTTATCGCATAAGATACCAGTTACTGCATCTTACAAGTGAGTATCTGCACAATTGAAAACAACAACACTTATAAGTCCTCCTTTTTATCGCATAAGATACCAGTTACTGCATCTTACAAGTGAGTATCTGCACAATTGAAAACAACAACACTTATAAGTCCTCCTTTTTATCGCATAAGATACCAGTTACTGCATCTTACAAGTGAGTATCTGCAGAATTGAAAACAACAACACTTATAAGTCCTCCTTTTTATCGCATAAGATACCAGTTACTGCATCTTACAAGTGAGTATCTGCACAATTGAAAACAACAACACTTATAAGTCCTCCTTTTTATCGCATAAGATACCAGTTACTGCATCTTACAAGTGAGTATCTGCACAATTGAAAACAACAACACTTATAAGTCCTCCTTTTTATCGCATAAGATACCAGTTACTGCATCTTACAAGTGAGTATCTGCACAATTGAAAACAACAACACTTATAAGTCCTCCTTTTTATCGCATAAGATACCAGTTACTGCATCTTACAAGTGAGTATCTGCAGAATTGAAAACAACAACACTTATAAGTCCTCCTTTTTATCGCATAAGATACCAGTTACTGCATCTTACAAGTGAGTATCTGCACAATTGAAAACAACAACACTTATAAGTCCTCCTTTTTATCGCATAAGATACCAGTGACTGCATCTTACAAGTGAGTATCTGCACAATTGAAAACAACAACACTTATAAGTCCTCCTTTTTATCGCATAAGATACCAGTTACTGCATCTTACAAGTGAGTATCTGCACAATTGAAAACAACAACACTTATAAGTCCTCCTTTTTATCGCATAAGATACCAGTTACTGCATCTTACAAGTGAGTATCTGCACAATTGAAAACAACAACACTTATAAGTCCTCCTTTTTATCGCATAAGATACCAGTTACTGCATCTTACAAGTGAGTATCTGCACAATTGAAAACAACAACACTTATAAGTCCTCCTTTTTATCGCATAAGATACCAGTTACTGCATCTTACAAGTGAGTATCTGCACAATTGAAAACAACAACACTTATAAGTCCTCCTTTTTATCCCTTTAATAAACAAACTTCTTTCGTGACTCACTTTAATGGTTTTAACTCTCGCTTGCCATCTACGCAGGCTAGTCAATTTTGTGAGATTTTCGCGAATTTTAAACCTGATGTACTAATATATTTGTCTATTTTCTTCCAGTATGTTTCATTGTTTGTTTGTTTGTTTGTTTAGCGGGTAAGCTGCTGCCTGAACGGTATTAAAAGAACTTACTTCCTTGACCGCTTTCTTCATTTCCTCGAGTGCGTTCTCTTTGACAGTAAGTTCTTCCCGTAAAGCATTGACCATGTCCTGTGAGATGCAAGTGAAACGAGAACAAACAACTACGTCAACAAAAGACTAACTCTAAATTTGCCACCGTGTCACTTTAAAATTTATTTAAAAACCTAAAAGCAAAGAAATAAAACAACAAAACAAAAGGGAAAACAAAACACACGTCTACTGCTAATTAGCAGCAGTGTAACTCGTGTAATTATTCAATAGTACAGCACCTCTTCTTGCGTTAGTCTTTCTTCCAAACTGTTTTGTTCTTTCTGTGTTTGATAGTGAAGAGCTTTCATCTTCTTGTGCTTATTCTCTAACACCTGGGGAGAAATAAGACATATCAGGATGCTACAGGATGGATGCATGCTGTAAGACATATCAGGATGCTACAAAAATAAAGTATTGTATTGTAGTATTGCTTTCAGAAACATAGTTCAAAAGTGTAGCTTCTAGAAATTTTCTCAGATGTTCCCTCGTTCAGTTGTAATTCGGAGCTTTTCTGTTACATGAACTCTCAAGTTCAAATTTCAACCATCGGTCCGTTTTACAATGTTAGAACCATATTGCGTTAACACGGGATCGATTCTAGCAACAAAAGTGTCACAGGTATACAGCTATTTCAATTTAGGTTGTCGGATGAGAGCTTCAAGCGTACGCAACGAGACCGCAAGGTACTTTGGAATTTTTAAGTATACGATAAATTGACCAAAGCAATTTAAAATACCTCGTCCATACAGCGAAGGCAAATATTTATGGTGCTAACATCTACCTCACTCATTGCACTAACAAACGCAAAAACCGCGAACTAAGCTAAGACCAATTTACTTGCGGTCTCGTTGCGTACGCTTGAAGCTCTCATCCGACAACCTAAATTGAAATAGCTGTATACAAGTAAGTCTGTACGAATCTTATCGTACCTTCTTTGTTCGGTCAAGTTCTCCCTGTAGTCTTTCATTCTCCATCTTTAGGTCTTCAAAGTTTATTAATGATACTGGACCATCATTGCTGATTTTATCAAGTGAAACCTGAAGCCTGCAAACGGAAAACGCTTTGCACTCAAAACACTACACATTAAAGGCGCTATGTAATGGGCATATTGACGTTTTGAGGTCAAAATGGCCCCAAATTAAAACTAAGTACTTTGTCAAACACGAAATACTGATAGAACACTAAGACGAAGATATCAAGGACATTTTCAAAACACAATTAACCATAATCATAGTTTTAGCAAGATTTCCAAGACACAAGGCGATAAACTTGCAAGAATTGGCCCAATTTTTTCAAGTTACAATCCATTTCCATCCTGGCCATCTGCACCCAAGACACTTATTTTCACTCTTAGACAGCTAGTAGAATAATTTTAAACAAAACTGGACAAATGTTTTTTGGGTTTCCATTGATTTTAGTGTAAGAATGTATACAACGTATTAGTTTTGTTATCGTATGCTGATTTTAGAATGACCAGAATATGCCCCCAAAAAAACACGTCCGAAGACTTCAATGAATTCATTCGGTGCCAACATAACATTTTTCTTTTTTCAATTCGTGTATTTTAGTGGTCACTTTAACATAATCAACTCGAGAGTATTTTTGCATCGATCGCCTCCGGTGAGGTTTCATTGCAAACTAAAGCCAGTTGAAACGAGGAAATACGAATATGTCGTAATCTTCTAAATAACTAAATATTGCCAAAACAAATATATTCAAAAAATCCACCTTTGCACATTTTCCTTCAATGTGGTATTTTCCGCTGTTAACTTCCTCGCCTCGTCATCCTGTCGAACGGAAAATGATCAAGAAAAGCATGAAAGTCGTAAGCTTTAGAAGTGCCGGGCACGGAAAGAGAGATAAAGAGAAAAAATGACGTCGGTTGTTAACTGCGATCAATGCTACTTCGTTAGTTACTCAAGTCCCAAATTTGGCGTCGCTTTTGACTGGACTTTACTATCGAAATTCTTTATGAAAAGAAAATAAACACCATGCCCGAAGTCATCGTTTGTTGAGTGAGAGATGTAGTGTTCATCACGTTACGAGTGTCAGCGGATGAAGTCACCATAAATTCCCATACGTTACATTTTTGTCACAAACAATTTACACATATCTTCTTCTTTTTCCATTAAACTTGCCTCCTTCACTTCTGAAGATTTTCGCAAGCGTTAAAAATATACATTCACAATAATACATTCACAATAATAATACACAATAATACATTCACATATAGCTCGTGTAATATAATTACTGTATATAAAGTGTAATTACTTACAAACAAACAAACAAAATAAGAGAACAGGAAAACGCAAACAAAATTTGAAAAGGTTCATTTACTTTATTTCCAAAGGTTTTGTTCATGCGAGCCAATTTCTTGTCTTTTGAGGAAATGGTTTCTCGCAGCTTTTCGCATTCCTCGCGAACATCTTCAAGGTAAAAAATATTAAGGCAAACAAACATTTGCACAAATTAGTGACATTATTACTATGCATGGTAATTTTAATAATGTGATACTGTTAATTATGCTTTACATTGAAGGTGGTTGTTATTTATAAGTCTGTGAATGAAGTCCTAAAGTGTGTTCATTCAAAAATGAAATGTAATTTACTGATCAACACTTTCCGTTGGTGCTGCTAATTTGCTGTACAAGGACGTTTTACCTTTTTAGTCTCAGTGGATGAAATCCTACAGTGTGACCATTCAAATGAAAGCTCTTCAGCAGTACCTTTCTGTGGTGCTGTTTATTATGCTGTACAAGGTGGTTCTAACTCTCGAGTCAGTGGATGAAATCCTAAAGTGTGACCATTCAAGGATAGGAAATGTCTGTGTTAGACTTGGAACCTCTGCTCTAGCATACGTCCATATTTTTTATTATGGTAAAGGATATAGTTTTGTTCAACTTCTGATATTCTTCAACTGTCGGTACGTCTTTTAAATACCGTTCCAAGCTCTGCTTTTCACGCCTAGCGAAAATAAAAAAGATCTTTCATTAGACATTGTCATGGGTAACAGTACCACTTCTAAACAACAACAACGGAAAAGTTTATTGACAACGAAATCAATCCTTTCCTTTTACAAAATCAAATATCGAATCGTCTGATTTTAGTTGTAGATTTTAGGGCTGTGGTTGAAAACGTAATGTGTGACTTGTCAATAAAAAAGTTAGAATTATATCTTGGAGATAAAAAATGAACAATTCGTCCAGTGGTCCAATGCGAGTTGTGTTTATAACCAAGAGACTACTGGCAGAATGGAGGACTTCGCGCCTGTTGGGGAATCATGGGTAATCAGGGCAAACGTGCCGCCAAATAGAGCGTTTGTATGGGAATCCAGTGGCAAATAAAATTTGAATTTTCTAATACTCATGAATTGAAAACTTACGATTCTAGGAATGGTTAACCTGGTTAGCTCAGTTGATAGAGCGCCAGTCTCGCGGGTTCGAATCCCGGCAGAAGGACGAACGTGCTGCCTTTGCTATGACAAATACCAAAGGCAGCAAAGGCATCTGCAAATGGTTAAACCTTCACGTGGCTCGGATGACCACGTAGAAATGGCGGTCCTGCCTGAGGCGCCTTCTGCCTTTTTACAGATAGTGAAGTTTTCAGTAATTACAGTGAAAGAAACTTTGTTCCTCGAAGTTCGATCTTACATATCAATTGGAATCCAGACTCTTGTAACCGCGAATAACGAACATGAGATGACAAGCCAATATTTGCAGTATTTGGCGCCAAGAAATATACGAACATGTCCGTTTATAGAGCCCAGCTAAACGATGAAATATTTTCATCCAATTTCATACCCGCGTATAAATCATACAAATGATCAAACATTGCTCTTTATGCAAAACGGAAGTTGAAAAATGTTTGTCTTTGAACTCGATCAAACATCTTCGTCCAACATTTCGCGTGACGAACGATAATTGTTTGTAACGCTGGTTAAGTAAATACAATGTCAAAAAAGTATCATCGTTTTGTCTGTGCTTATTGTGTTTTTAAACTGCATAGTTTTTTCATATTAATTGTTCAGAACGGAAGTCACCACTCACTTAAGCTTTATCTTCTCGTCTTCCAGCTGCTTCAGTTTTCCGGTCAGTTCTGCTTGCGATTTTTTTTGTTCTGCAAACTTATGACAGAAATAAAACTCGTTATTCGAGTTGTGAAATGGACCCACCGTAACACAAAATTATAAAACACTTCATATTCAATTCAACTTAGACGTTATAAGCAAGAAAGCATCTCGAACAAAAACTCTTTTCCGTTGGGGACTGTTGTACATGTACATTAATATTAAATAACTGTTAATATCTCATTTTCCCGCCATCAAAGGCAATGGCTAATAGTTTTAGCAGGAGTGAGTGTACAGTACATCAAATACTTTGCAATCAGGTTTTGTTTTGACTGTCTTTGCTGCACATCCTACAGTGTCCATGTGTAAAGTGTGTTTTACCTTTTGTTGCAGCTGTTCCAGCTCTTGTCTGCTAGAGGCTGCAGAATCTTTTACACTCGCTTGCATATTTTCTAACAGATACTCTGTCTCCCTATGAAGAACCAATACCACGTGGTCAGCAGTTTTACTACAGGCAACATCACAAATGTTACATGTAAGCACATGTGATGTGTCCACAGATTTTTGACAAAACTCAAACATTCCAAGGCATCATTCAGAACATTGTGCATTTGAAGCTTCCTTGTACTACACAGCCATAACAAATTACAAATGGTAAGTGAAGTCATTGGGTACATTATGAAACGTTTTGCAAGTAAGGGTGGCCTGAAAGCTATAGAAAAGGCTGAAAAAATATCAACAAAACAGGCCAATTTTGATATGTTAAAATTCTAACTTGACTCTGAAGCTCAGGGGGATAAAACAAAACAAATTATTTATCCCCGAGCCTTAATGTAATTTGTTGTGTTTTATTCACCTAAGCCTTGAAGCCAATTAAGAATTATAATATTACACAGCTATTTCAATCAACGTTGTCTGAAGAATTATGCATTGGTACATTTTAAGCTGCAAGGCATTGTGGGTCCAGCTCATGTAAGTTGAGCCTGTCTCCTTATAGATATCTTCCACAATTTCTTTGAGCATATGGTTTTTATGGCTTAGAATTGTCTCCATAATAACGAGCTCTTTATGTGGAGCAAACGCAACACATGAACAGCCATAAGGCTGACCAAGAGTGAAGTGCAATACAGAACTAGGGTGTAATATTTTTCAAGCTAGCAATTTCTTGTTTTTTCTCACATACCTTTGTTAAGAACCTGGTTTCTTCTAGTTAAATGTGTAAAAACTCTACGAATCACTTAAGGTCATCGCTGTATGGCTCCAGCAAATTGTCCTGTGAAGAGTATTTTGAAATATATTCTGCATGTGAACCCACAATGCCTTGCGGTCTTGAATGTATCAATGCACAATTCCTCAGACAACGTTTATTGAAATAGCTGTATATCGAAATTGGACTATTGAGCATTATCGGCTATCCCTTTTACTTAAACCAAGAGCACCCAAAAATCAAAAAGTTATTTCATTTTGTAAAATATTGAAAATCAAACAGCACTTTATAATAAGGAAAGTAATGCTGAAGACAGAGTTGGAAGTTAGCACTTGCCTGCTCCGGGTGTTTCTTGGTGTTGCGGAAGTCATTCTTGGTTAGCTTTTGTGTTGTGGTGGGGTATTGTTCAGTGTCTTTTGAATCTTTTGTTTTACATCATTTGGTGATCACACCATCGGCAACACCAAGAAACTACCCCTGCTCCCTATGTGACAGCCTAACCTTATTATTATTTATAAAATCCATAGTAAAATAAAAAAGAACAGATATGAAATACTTATTAGTTACAACCACTAGTTGATGTACATGTATACTGTTGTTACAACCAATAAGCATTTCATTTTCACTTCATTTATAAGTAGTCTACAACATTCCAGTCCATGTTGTATCAGATCTACCATCACTCGCCTTCAGCTCAAGATAGTCGATCTAATACAACATGGCTGCTCATGTTATAAACACTACTAACAAGCTCTTACCCGAGTTTCTTTTGAACTTTATCGATTGAGGAATCTTTTTCAGCCAGGTGTGCTCTTAACTGTGCATTCTCATACTGACATTCCTGCAGTTTCAATGACAGTGAGGTGCTATCACCCACACTCTGTGTTCGGCTAACATGTACATGTGCAGGCATAAACTGCTGTTCGGGGTTTGACTGATGAAGTAACTGCTGCTGAAGTTGAAATATGCTCTGTTTTTGTCTGAAAGATGAAAAGAATTCATTCTTGTAATTGACCACCTACAGCTGTAGTTGTAGTCCCTTTTTTGACATCCTGAGGTGGTCACTTACGATTATTTTTGCTTCAACTGGACTATAATTATTAATTTCAGAAATTTCCGCAATAAGTGTCAAATGGTGCAAGAGCACATAATTTATTAAGGCTAGCTGTATGCTTATGATTGAACTAGTTATTAATATTAACTCCAGTAATTTTTGCAAGACTGTCAAGAACAGTTGAAGTTGAAGTTTGAAACAGTTGAAGTTGAGCAGACACTCTTGTAAACAGACAGCTCTACAACGTAACTACTTACAGCCACCTTGACAAACCTCCATTTGAATTCTCCTCTTACGAGAATCACGCATTCCTGTAAGTAGCCATGCAGCTCCAGGTACTGACACTTTTTCTGCTTACCAAGGGCGACTGCTTATGGAAGCTTTCGTTAATGATAATCCCCTATACGTTTTACATGAAGTGTGAATAGGGCCATATAATTAATTTCCTGTGAAACTTGATTGAGAGTTTTGTTTATTCATGATAATAATTGCTATTAATATAAATTAATTGATAAAAGATTGTTATCATTTGTGATGCTTGAAAAGGTCCAATGTTTTTTAATACATGAATTAATTTTGCAAAAGGGTAAAGCTAGGGAACCCTCATTAATGGTGAATGTTTCTCAGGAGTTTTCTGACCTGTCAATGATCTGATCTTTTTGCCCAATAAGCTCGTCTTTTGCTCTTAAATATGAATTCCATTTGTCACTGTCATCACTTGAAGGGCTTACAGACCTTGAAGCTTGACCAGATGAGCTTGAGTATGCCTCTCCAAGAACACTAAGAGGACTGCCACGAAGCACACCTGTTTCCTCTTTGACATGACCAAGGGGTAAAGAATATACTGCTGAAGTTGTTGGCATGGTCAAGGAAGCTGAGATCCCTGGATGAAATATTAAAAAAATATATTTTAATCATACTGTGGGGTATGAAAAAAAAAAACAGATAAAACTCTTTTATGTGAATAGTGAATTAAATACAGTACCGGGTATGTCATTTTATGTTTATTATTGATTTCATTTTAATATGTCATTTTATTTATAAACATTTATGGAATCAGAAAGTAGAAGAATGTCTTCATTTTTTCTCAATGCTAACTATCATGGGACTTAAAAGAAAAAAATTAGTTTCCAATGGGAGTTAAAAACCATTGTTTTAAAAGTTTAACATAATATACATGTATGGCTGAAAGGGTTTTTATTACATCTCTATTGTTACTGCACATGCAACACCAAAAACCTTTTATTTGTTAACACAATTTAATCATGTACTGGTAGATGTCAGGAGACCTTAGATGTTGAAAACCAAGTCACCTATTGTTATTGTTATTGTTACTGGAGACCTTACCAGTATGTATAACTTGTTGATTGCTTTGACCAGAGACTCCATACCGAGGGTTGACTGGCATTGTGGTCCCATTATTTAACGGCATTTGTTCTAAATGTCTTAGTCCATTGGTATTCACACTTTGATGAGTTGTGTTTGTTTGGAAATGAAGTTCATTTATTCTTGAGCTAGATCCCCACTTTCTGTGCACCCCAACATTAAGTCCCTGCATGCTCCTTAACTGTCGTTCTTGGTGTTCGGCAAGAAGTTCTGCTAGTTCAGTTCCCTCACTTGGCTGTCTTGTAAGTAAGAAATGTTTCTGCCTGCTGTTTTGCATTGCATGATTTTTTTCGGGAAGACTTTCATTTTCTGCATTTGACACTTGTTTTGGAAAATAAAACAATTTAATTATTACAATGTATAATTTAAAAAAATTGAATTTTGCAATTTAAAATAATCTTCACAATAAAAACTAGTATAAAAATCTAACATGTAACAGGCAATGATCTTGAAGACAAAAATAGATACCGGAGAATTATAATTATTTCTACAACTTAGTTCTAAGAATTTCAATATAATAAAGGAAGCAGAACTGGTTTTTGAGCTTTATATGATTTATTTTAATAAATATTATTTAGGATTTGATGAATGACTGGATTATAGGGATGATATCTGTTTACAAACATTCTTTTTGTTATTCAAATGTGCCAGCCACTGGAACAAAAGAACCCTTTGTTTCGGCAGCCAATAAGGCTCTGGTTGGCACATTAATAACAATTGGTGACGTCATTGATATCTTCCCTATACAATCCTGTCTTATTGCTTGAACTGAGCAAAACTGTCTACAATGTAAATATTGAGTATAAAAAAATAATATAAATAAAAACATGAATATTTATAAATAGATATTTAAACTTAATATTAAGTTTATTAAATAAATAAAAAGAGCTACAATCTTCATGACACTAGCTTAATAGGCCATTTCCGAGTTACGTTATGCCTCGTTGTCAAAGCGAGGCTAGGTGCACAACCTTTTATATGAAGATGAGTTTTATTTACATAATTTGAATAAAAAAAACATTTTCATATGAAAGGTTGTGCACCTAGCCTCGCTTTGACAACGAGGCATAACGTAACTCAGAAATGGCCTATTACTCTGTTTGGTGTGTGGCTAAATCTGTTTCTTAAGAATTGAACTTCTTCCTGAAAACTCACATGTCAACATCAAGAGGCAGAATCCATTATTATTATTAACAAAAATAAAAACTAATAAGCTTCCAACAATTTTAAACTATTTATCATGATATCTCTAGCCTTCTCCAGGCTCTCAGTAATGTGGACAAGCATGAAATCAATGCAACTGCAACAATTTATAAAATGGGTGGTCAGGTACTGTTCATGAGCGCATGCTAATTCAACTCTTCTCCACTGTCTGAGAGCCTGCAACAGGCTATGATTTGTTGTTAGTTGTATGTAATGTGTTTCAGCTCTTTGCAGCGTCATTCAACTGTACCTTTATGCCAGAATTGTGGAGAAGATGGTTCACTCAGAGACTTGATGCCATGTACAGTTGTCAGTGAATTTCCTGTGTTTTGATTATGGTCCAGATTCGTGGCATGAAGATTTATAGGTTTTTTCTGTCGCGGTGAAGACCAGTAGCCACTGTCAGCTGTTGGGCTGTACCGGGAAGCAGACATGAGCTCTGAGACAAAAAAATATACACCTTTACTGATTAAAACATTTTTAATGTCCAGTATAGTTTGAACAATGACTACTTCATTGAATAAATTAAAAAATGCACTGATTGGTGATGGATTCACAAGTTGTTAGTGAGTCTACCACATGACGGAATTTTGTTTATTTCACACAGCTTTGAAGTTTGTGAAAGCCATACCATGGGATGGACAGTGCTTGGAGGGCATGTACATATCTGGACAGTGTTATTCTTCAACAAGCTGGTACATGGCCTTTATCATTTTGATTAGCTGTCCAATAGACAACTTAAAATGTATTCCGTATCAGTATGTGTAGGTGTTCTATGCATAAATGGGTGGCTTTATTGTCAAAATAAAATAATGCTACCATGCTGAGAAGAACCCAGCAGCCGCTTTATGTTAAAAAATTGAGTCACTCTACATGTACATGTAATCTAAAAATACATTGAACTGATAAATGTAGTTTCTAGATGCATCTCTAATTAAAACAAAGTCATTAGGTTTACTTTGTGTAGAATTTGTGTTGTCGATCTGTTCAACAGAAATGGAGCACTGATTTACTACAATGTAGAATTGCACAAAGCACAAATTTGACAATAAAAGACATGCATTTTACGCATCAAAGTGTAAATCATGCACGCAAGTTCAGGTTAAACTTGATCGCTTTTATTAAATCAACAGTCTCGATTTCAGCTAAGCCTTCAGATCTAACATTTCATTCGGGGTTAGGAAACAACGTTCTGTTCTTTGAAAGCCGATCAATACAAATCTAGGATTAAAAGATAACCAAGGTTATTAAAATGTTTTCAATATCTAGTTTTATGTGAAAAATGAAGAAAAGACACAGTCGAAACTAAAGGGAATAAAAACTTTTGTAAAAATAATCACTGATTAGTTATTTAACTCGCTTCACGTTGACACTGGTCTAAATTTTAAAGTTGACAAAAGTCATATAAAATTTTAAAGCGTTCATAATACCAAATTTATAGTCAAAGGAAATATAGACAAAAGCTCTTCCCGCCAGTTATTCTCGACACATGTATTTTGCTGAAGTTTAAAAAATGTTATTACGACTTCACAGAAGATTCCATCCTTCTCTATTATAACAAAGGCGAACCACAGGAAATCACGAGCCTTCGAGCTGACAGTCATCAACAGTTCGTATTTAAAAGCTCGCATTATTGTAAATGTCAGTTTCTTTTCCTGATCTCTTTGAAAGAGAAAGAAAATTTTGAGATGTTAATTTCCCTTTTTTCAAAGAGGCACAATAATATTGAGAAAGTTAACTCGTAAGATCATTGAAGCATTAAACAATGATGAAATGGCGACTTCGGCATGGTAACCCACAAACACAACAAAGTCGTTGATGATATTTCCTTATTGTGCATCTATCCGACTAAAAAGGGCAAAAAGATTATATCTTTAGATTAAACGGCACAGTTTTTTCCAAAGTTATCAGTATCTACTTATGGGCTAATTTTATAGAATTTTGACAAATTTATAGCTCCAAAGATAAACGAAGACCACTGATTACAAGCTCTATCACGAGGAAACTGGATATTCCCGCGCCATTTACACAACTTACCAACATGAAAAGCCAAGTTTCAGTTCCTTCCTTGATTCGATACAGTTTAAAAGAGAAGAATCAGCAAATTCCCAGAGAGGACGAATTCAATGCCGTATGACTTTTAAATAAACCGCTACAAACAAAGCGAGCAAACAGTCTATTATGCCGTTGACGCGACGGACCAGAATTAATAAAGAGAAAATATCAACTGCCACTTGAATGAACTTGTAAACAAACTTCTTGATATCAATACAGTGATCAAACACAAGATTAGACGCTAAGATCAACGAACAAACTCACTACCGTGGTGTTTTAGAATCAAAGAAATGTTCCTTCCGTCTTTTTGTCATTAAAAATTGATGTGAAGTGAAAGCCATTTAGCAGTTTTGCTTGAACAGCGGTGCGTGACGTCACGCACGAACGACAGGGTGGGGAGGGTGCGGAAACAAAATTTTCGGAGTAAAATAAAGCAGGAGCTTTCCTGATTAAAGTGATTTCTTTGGCCAAATACTCTTCTTCGTCAGGCTGTTACAATTTATTGCTGCGTGCCCGGATTTACAGTTTTATGTAATAGGGCGTCTCTAGGGAATGTTGCCTAAAACAAACGTAATAAGAATGCTATTTCAATTGTATCGAAAACCACTGAACCCTGTGAATTGCCAATGATAAGGTAAACAGTGTATTGTGTACGAAATTGGCCAGAATTTGCATTCCCGATAAAGGCTTAAAATTGTCTTAAAAGTTGCATCCTGTTCTGTTTAAAGCGGTGTCATTATTGGGGTTTACTATGCCTTTCTCTTCATGTGTAGACCAGAAACTAAGGGAACTATAAAAGTTCAGTCGGTCAAGTGAAACTCAAAACTTTAGATTTAATATCCAGACCTTCAGATAAGTGGGGGGAGGGGGATCTTGAAGGCTCGACTATGAATGTCAAATTCTGCCAAGATAATTCTGGTGTTAAATGCACTGCAAATTTCCCAAAAATAAGGGGGGCCATGTCCGCTCTCCAAGAACCGCCTCTGATTATACTGTCGGCTGTCACCAATTATCGATGTTATACTGACAACATGTTTTTCTTGAATGTTTTTAATTCGCTTTATGTTTCAGGGCTAATTGGGTAGTCACTAAGTAGATAAGGAGCAGACTGAACGGATTAAATTGTCTGGTGCTGTCAAGCTGGAAGTGGACACGCGAGTTCACGCGTGTTGAGTTTCCACGTGTTGTTGTTTATATTATCTTTGCCGATATGTTTTTTTTTATCTTTGAAAAGAAACTTCCTTGGAAGTTTCGTCTCCAATATGAGGATGCGGGCGTAAAACTTAATAACTAATCAAGCAAGGCTGACTTAGTGTATATCCTGTCCAATATTTCGTCAGACACGGCCTGACGTCTTCGATCACGGGATATGCACTGAAAATATTTGGTGAAATATTCGAAACCCGTTCATTTACACGGCAAAACTGTGGACTTGGCGGTGATTAAAAGAACACTTTATATCCCGGCTGATATGTCCTGAAATAGGTAGAAAAAAGTCCCCAAAACGCAAAAGCAAATAAATTTAAACTAAAGTGACAATCCGTAGCGAAATGGACAAGAACAGTCTGTGTAGAGACTGGACCGTGGATGAAAAGGTAACCTGCCATCAGGCGCTTTTTTTTCGGAGGGAAAGTCGGCGGAGAGCGGGGAGGGAAGAAAAGAGGGCTCTCCCGCTCCGAAAAAAAGAGCGCCTGCATGATCGCAGGTTAATGAAAAGGTAAAGTCGTACACAAACCACACTGTACAGATAGCCCACACGACCGCAGTAACCGGATTACAGAGCATGATTGCTACTGCCCCTTGGATGGGCGCGCCAGTCCATTGCAGTGTTAACCCAGCAAACCATCTTGTCCAAGGAGACAATATGATAGCAGGGACCAGGCCTCCATCGAACCACCGACCTTCAATTTGTGGCATATGAAGAGCTATTATTATAAAAGTTACCATTATTTATAAACTAGCTTGTTTGTTTCCTATTGGAAAAACATTGGTCTCGTTTCTACATTTTCCTAATTGACGGACCGGCTCAGACATCTCACTGCCAGTTTAATACTGACATAATAATTAATATTTAAACAAATAAAATGAAAGGCTGATCGTACAGTAAGGAATATATATTTTAACCGATTAATTTCGAATGGCACGGCCGTTCTTCTTCAGGGTATAACCGTACTAAAAGAAAAAACGTTACAGATTTGAATATATAACAAATCTGTAACGTTTTTTCTTTTAGTACGGTTATACCCTGACGGCCGTTCGAAATTAATCGGTTAAAAATATATTCCTTACTGTACGATCAGCCTTTCATTTTATTTGTTTATAATTATTTCTGCTGATCAGATCCTTCACAAGGATCCAGTACATCTAATTTGTCGAGTGGTCCTTTCATTTACAAATTATAATAATATTTACTGGTCAACAGGTCAAGCACCGACCCTGTGGGCGGCCTGTGGTTCGTGTAGTTTGCTCCGGTCACTGATGACTTCCCTACCGTACCAGCACCCATGGTAGGAGCCCGCCATATGCTCCTGCCTTCGCTAGTCAAAAGGATAACGAAATTCTACATGAAATTTTAAAAAGAACTGCAGTTGAAGGCCATCGATCGACAGTCTACCGAATCGACTTGAAAGTCGGAGATTAATTTGATGGACGGATGGCATTAGAATTTATAGGGAAGAAAAAAGTGTCGATAACATGTTTCAACGAATATAAACAATAATAACAACCTAACTATAAACAAACCACGTACTGTCGACGGCTTTCCGATTACGGACACTTCTCTAATAGTTTACGGAGGTCTACGGACAGTCTGCTCGTTCCGAAGAAACTCTACCGTTACCATAATACGGACACCTCCGTAAGACCAAAGACGGATTCTTTCTGTACACATGCAACTCAGCAGCTAACAAAAGGCCAAAAAATTTGCTGGCCCCTGACAAGGATAATAATTCTGATCTGGCTTGGTAGTTGATATTTGCGATCTATTCATCAAGACCGAACTTGTTTTGCCGCCGAATATAGTCATTAATGAAAGTGTGAGTAAACAACTTGTAAAATGTCACAAATCGTAAACTTACCGACCGGAGTGACAGGATACCATTTTTTGACTTCACTTGTTGAACATTCCACCATAATGTTTATATTCAGACGTGAAAACCGTTAGGTTGGCTTGTAATGATTACCTCGTAACCCGCAAACGTACGTATTGAACTACCTGTTTCCCGTCTTCCCGCATTGTTTATAGCGTTTTGTTTTTGTACTTTCCTGATTGCAAGTTATCGATCGTGATAAATTCAATATGTGCTTGCCTGTTTGTGCGTATGCCTTCGGGCGATGTTTCCCATTGTGTTTGCCAGTGAATATACGGAGTTCTTTTGTTATCAAGCTTACGTGTTTAAATATTGTTGACCAGCACTGAGAAAGATCACAAATATTTGAATAACAATTCAGCAAGTCAAAGACGTTTGTGATTACAGCTGTGATTACTTTAATGTTAATTAGCTCCCGCTACAGGTATTGTAAGTTGTTCAGATACCAATTTTATAAGTTATCCTTTTAATATCAGTAGCTTGACATACTTTTGAATGCCAGCTAATGAATCTTTGAACTCTTTAGCTTTAAAAAAAGTAATTAGAGTGATATTCAATGATTACTCAACAGTGATACACTTTACATTTGTTTCTTTTATTTGTTAAGCCTGGTTTTCACAAGCGACAGAAACAAGAATTTGCGTCAAGTGCGAAAGGAACGTCGACATAAGTATAAGATTGAACCTGAACATAAGCGCTGTGCTTCTGTCGCAAGTGAAAACCAGGCATTAGTCTCGTAGACGCCCTGGTCTATAGTTTGGTAGCCTGTGGGGTTTTGAGTTTTTTGAGAGCTTGCTCGCAGGCTAATAGTTTGGTTCAGTAACGGCAAAACTGGAGTCACCAGGTTTGCTTAGTCCTTATTATTAGATTCTCAGGTAAACAACTAAGAGCTTGTGAACAATACACAGAACCCACCGAACAATTTGTTCAATCTCTGCAAATTTTTATGTAAACTCGGAGATATGCTCAACAAAAACACAAGTGACAAATAAAACCATTTCATAAAATGTAATAATTAGGAAGGTTGACAAACTTCGTCGTTTTGTTGCGGCCTTTATCGACCACCTTCAAACCAGGATTTTGAGCTGTATCGGGTCTATTGACACACAATCAGTTTGCTTTTTCACAGAGGATCGAATAGGAATGTACACAGACTATTGGTATTATCACTAAGCATGCAATAAATTTAATGCACTTCCACACACAACCTGCGATCGGGTGTTTGAGTTTTTTCCCTCTGGGAGGGGATCGCAAGTTACCTCATGCAGAAAAAAAAAGTTAAAAAAAGAACACAGCTCACACAGTCTAAGTAACTGGATATACTGATATAATTTATTTGTTTTGATTATACAAATTTTCCCTTCATCTGGATTTACATAAAGGAAGTATGTATTAAATAAAGAGCAAATATAAAACCTGTCGCTACTATACAATAAACAATAAAATTGACTGCCCAGTGAAGATAAGTGAGACTGAAAAATAATGTGGTTAAGGTACCTACTTATTTTTGGCTTTGTCAACTTTTGTTTATTATTGGTAATACCGATTGAATAACCTGATCTGGGGCAAAACTGTACTTGTTTAGTTCAGAAATAAATCAGGCTTGTCACAAGGTAATTCAAAAACGTTTTACGACCGCTCTAATAACCACAACCTCTGATGCACGCTTTGTTTTATATGGTCAAAGTCAGATCTAAATGACTCACTAGAAGGCAAATAAAATAGTAGTTTAGTTATTGGAGAGCTGGCCATTTGAAATTGTTACATCTGGCGTCTGTTTTTTTTTTTAATAATCCTATCTTCAAACCCACCCATACCACCCTAAATAGAAAACTCTTTTAAGTTTCATTTCACCCATTCCCTCATATACAAATATTTTCAGCCCCACCCCACCCCTAATCATACATTAATCCCAGTGATAAGGATTTTTATCTAAAGAATTTTGAAGTGTCTTCATTCCTTTAAAAACAGCTAATGTTTTTTTCGCACCACTCCCTCCCGGAGGAGCTGTTTTTGCTGGTTTTGTTTTTACAGTCGTTATCACTTCCACTTCGCCGCCACTCGCCGGGAGAACAGCGCTTGCGCTCTTGGGTCTTGCCACTGGTCTGGTCTTTTGTTGTTTGCGGTGTTTTTTAGCTTTCTGCTGTTGACGTCTGACCACTGCTATTTGTTCTCCTTTAGCCTCCATGCGAACTTCTAAATTTTCCAGCTCTCGTCTGAGATCTTCCTGTATCCGTGGGTCATCTGATTCTTGTATTTGACGAGCGAGTTCGCGGTGTTCGCTGTAAATAAACAGGGATAAACATCGGTTACTTAGTCGATTTAAGCTAAGGTTACAGTGTACCTTCGGGGGTGTCTCCAGTATAACAGCTCTAGCGTCTTAAGATTACACTTAATATACCTAAACCCAGATATCAAATTAAAGCTTATAGAGCTGGCTATCTAAATATGAAAATCATTTGGTAATAAAATGAATTGTCGAATTTTTTACGACGTCTAAATTCGAACGTCCGAATCAGCTTTAAAACGCTATAACTCAAAGCGATTATTGTATTTTGCTAATTTGATTTGTTCTCGGGTTTTCGGACACGAAGCGCTAAAAAAACGTGTCGGCGATTTCCCATATTCAATTGCAGTGAAAAGTTACAGAATATTTTCGAAAAAAGGGAGAAAAAATTGGAGTGATCGCACGGAAATGACTCTTGACGAAAAAGTTTTCGGAAATAAGAAATTCGCCGACACGTTTTTGTTGATTATATGTTAGCCTAGCTTCTGTCCAAATTTGAGAAAAATCGAACGAATTCCCTTTGAGTTGTAGCTCTTTTTAGTGTCTCCTACAAGCGAAAAATTAACTTTGAGAAAACAGCGCTTAGAAAAACATATCGCTATATAAACAAACTCCGCCCACAAAAGTTATACCGTCATTTCGCCGTCAATTTTCACTATTTTTCGATAATTTTTTTTGGATGAAAGTTCATTCTGTAAACTTTCTTTTGACGCCAAAAAAAAATTTCAATAAATTTTCGATCTGAAGGTACACTGTAACCTTAAGTCCAGATTGGTCGGTTCAGAAACATAGAGCACGTACGGACCATCACATCTGCCCCCAATGTGGATCAGTCCTTTCTCTCTCCCCATATTTTTTTAACACGCTAACATTTTAAAGAGGATCAACAATGAAGCGGACACCGTGCCAACAAATTTGACCGATATTGTAGTACCAAGGCGTGATCCCTTCAGTTTCTTGTCCACATGAAACCTGAAAAAAAAGGGGGGAGGGGGAATTCACGCAGGAGTTAGGAGATGTCGGAGATTTAGGCTAAAAACAGTTCTACCGTTAACTGTTTCAGTACTGAACTGGTCCACATGAAAACGAGCATTCTGATTGGTTCCCTGAGCGGTCCAAGATTTGATGTACGCAGCGCTTATAAAGGCCGCTCACGAAATCAATTAATTGACAGAATTGTTTTTTTTTTTTAATTAACGCCTGTTTAGTGTAAACTAGCGGTGATTTCTGTGCGATTCGGGTGCGACATTTGCTGCGATTTTCTTTGATTTCACAAAAATCAACGGCAAGTTGCATCAGGTTTCGAACGAAATCTCTGCGACATCGCCCGATTTGAAGATGTAACTTGCGCGCGACAAGAATTGTATCGAAGAGTGCGACACAAATTGCTCAAAAAAAATCGCCTGTGCAAACGGGCCTATGGTTCACATTTTTGTGCACACGTGTTCACGTCTAGATGCAACAAATGGTAAAACTCAACACTAAAACATACTTACAAAGTTATGTGTCCAAACTCATCCTGCAGCCCCAATAGAAGCTCGTCAAAAGCGCTTTCTGAGTCACTTGAGCGGGGTGTTGACCCCGCGCTATTCGTGTGCCTCTTTTGAGCCCGCCGTGCAGCAGCGTTACAAAGCGCGGGGTTATGGGCCTTCATTAAGGACAACACGGTTTGTACATTGGCGCCAAGAGAGTGCGACTTTGTAGTTGACTGAAAACAAAGCAAAGTTCATGGTTAGTCTCTATTAGTAACACAAGGCAACAGAGAGTTCACTTTCAAGACGCTTGTAACGTCTCTTTCATATTACTCCTACTTACACTTATACTTATATCTCTCTGTGCCATAAGGCGCATAAGGCTTTACCGTTCTCCTTCCATCCACTTCGATTTGCTGAGAGCTCCAACAGTCGCCCATGACTGCCATCCAGCTGCTTGTCAGAACTGTCGGCTTTTGGGTTTCCTTTCGGCTTTGACCTACTGTGGACCCTCGTCGCTTCACCGACGTTGATTAAGTTTTGAACGTCTTTCATTTCTGTAATAATCTTATTTTTACGGGAGTGGGTTATTAGCCCCAGCCCAGCCCCCAACCTGGAGGATCAGGGGATCACACTTTGTCTTGTCTCTACCCTTTGACATGTTCGGCATACGTGACCCTACCATACCAGGGGTACAAGACTCCAGCCGACATAGCTCTAGGGGTCATTGAGATACACAAACCGCCCCACCACGATACGATACGACCAAAACGTGTGGTAAAAGGAGTAGTTTCTTCGTGTCCCCGACTTTACATCTTACCATTTTAAATTCTTTTGCCGCGTAGACAAGCTTAATTAATTTTTGTATTGCACACCACCTTTGGTGCAAACTTTAGGATATGGCGCTGGAAGGTTCAGTGTCTCGGCTGATGTATCGCGTTTTCATTGGTATAACCATCTTTATTGTCTTAAAAACTAGTAGTAATCATAGATTATAGTGTGTCTCCTTATCCCGTGGCACCTCGTCTTGACCTAGTACCTCAGTTTCATGAATTAATTCAGCCACTGCTTAAAAGGGCTATGTCGCGAGATATGTCACGCAGGCAATGAAAGAAAAATCGCTAACATTGATTAAACCGAAGAAATACAACCTGACTAGCTTCCGACGCAGACGAACTTTGAACTCGTCACTCGCGCCCCGTCGGACCGCCTGAGACGGAATCAAATTTGATGAACTGTAATCCACTTTTATTCTTGTAATATTGCACTTTATCCCTAAGAAACTTGTTCTGGTTTGATATTTTTTTTATCCAACTTTGCGCGCTTTCAAGAGAAATTGCGAAAAAAGCAAAAACTTGACGCGAAAATTCCATGTCATATGGGTACTGAAGTCAAGTTTTACATACCTGGCCTACAACAAATGGAATATTTCCTAAGTTTAAACGATAATGTTCCGAAGGTTTAGCGGGTATCGGTGCTCTTCTCGGCTTGGGCTTTGGAGGCTAAAAAAAATGAAAAAGAGAGAAATAAGTTTAACTTTAGAGTACAGTGTATAATAAAGGGAATAGTTGAAAGTTATCAAGGTACTTTTCTTTTCTTCTTCTTAGCTTTTGGTGGAGACCCATATCCATGAGGATCCTGTTAGTTTCTGCCACGGATTCCAGCTGGAAAATATAAAGGTTAATACATTTATTAGCGGTGTATTTAATTAAAGGGTTGGACAGCGATATTTCAGTTTATCTGCAAACCAAGAAAAACACAAAGGGCAGGTTATTTAAACGAAGTTTAGACGGTGATTAACAAAACCGCGGTCTAATTAAACCTTTGTCTCTCTACCTCGTTTTACGACCAGTCATTTTCTTATCTGAAAACCACACGTTAATAGGACCAACCGTTTAATATTTTCCTGACAATTTTACCCTGCTTATGCAACCAATTAAAATGCAAAAAGAGATATAAGTACCAAAGGCAAATAAAAATTGACAAAGAATGGAACGTTTTGATTCAAAGGCATTAGCATCTTGCCGTCTGATTGGTACAGTTGAGTTTATAGTGTTTTGTGGCAAGTTGACCTGTGTTTAAGCAACAACGACGGCGACAGCAGCAAAAACGGCACATAACATAACAATAGGTTTAATGATCGAGAAAATGCCTCTGCGCGTGCGTTTTACATTTTGCTACATTTCTTTGCCGTTTTCCCTGCAAAGACAACAACGTCAAATGATCAAATTAAAGGTTTTGTAGAGAATGTAAACGCACAACGGTTAATTTTCCTTTCTCTATTTAAAATACGAATTCGGACAGTCTCGGTCAATTCAGTCACATTAGAACAAATTGGAACAATTTCAAAGTAGTTTAAAATTATCTTTTTCAAATGACGTTTTTCTTGTCCTTGCCGTCGTGGTCTCTTTTCACAAGATGTTAAAGGGTCTACTGTAGGCCTACTACTTGTTATGAAAATTATTAACAACCTCGGCTGTCTTATTCTGCACCAGCTTTCTCTGGTGAGCTTCCTCTCTTAGTTTCTCTTCCAAATCTCTGATTTTACCCTGAAAACCAAGACCAAGGGAATGGATTATATAAAATTAAAATTCACGCGAACTGAGTGAAGTTAATTGTGAATAGATTGATGATATATTTAAAGGGAAATGTACATGTAAGCAGACTGAATTGGAATTTTGTCCATAAAATATTAGGACTGAAACCGGTAAACAATAGCCTTTCTTTCTATCTTATTCCTTTTCTTTTAACTTTGTTACCACTAAAGAGTAAATCGGAGCAAATTAGCTACACAAATAGGACAAACATGAACATTCAACCTTCTCTAAATATTACACCTCTATAAGGCAGACACCACACCTTGGGTTTCACTCAATACTGGCCTCAACTCTCCCTAAATATTACCTCTAAGGTAGACACACACCTTGGGTCTTCACTCAATACTGTATCAACTCTCCCTAAATATTACACCTCTATAAGGCAGACACCACACCTTGGGTCTTCACTCAATACTGTACCTCAACTCTCTCTAAATATTACACCTCTATAAGGCAGACACCACACTTGGGTCTTCACTCAATACTGTACCTCAACTCTCTCTAAATATTACACCTCTATAAGGCAGACACCACACCTTGGTCTTCACTCAATACTGTGCCTCAACTCTCCCTAAATATTACACCTCTATAAGGTAGACACCACACCTTGGGTCTTCACTCAATACTGTACCTCAACTCTCCCTAAATATTACACCTCTATAAGGCAGACACCACACCTTGAGTCTTCACTCAATACTGTACCTCAACTCTCTCTAAATATTACACCTCTATAAGGCAGACACCACACCTTGAGTCTTCACTCAATACTGTACCTCAACTCTCTCTAAATATTACACCTCTATAAGGTAGACACCACACCTTGAGTCTTCACTCAATACTGTACCTCAACTCTCTGTAAATATTACACCTCTATAAGGCAGACACCACACCTTGAGTCTTCACTCAATACTGTACCTCAACTCTCTCTAAATATTACACCTCTATAAGGCAGACACCACACCTTGAGTCTTCACTCAATACTGTACCTCAACTCTCTCTAAATATTACACCTCTATAAGGCAGACACCACACCTTGAGTCTTCACTCAATACTGTACCTCAACTCTCTCTAAATATTACACCTCTATAAGGTAGACACCAACCTTGAGTCTTCACTCAATACTGTACCTCAACTCTCTGTAAATATTACACCTCTATAAGGCAGACACCACACCTTGAGTCTTCACTCAATACTGTACCTCAACTCTCTCTAAATATTACACCTCTATAAGGCAGACACCACACCTTGAGTCTTCACTCAATACTGTACCTCAACTCTCTCTAAATATTACACCCTATAAGGCAGACACCACACCTTGAGTCTTCACTCAATACTGTACCCAACTCTCTCTAAATATTACACCTATAAGGCAGACACCACACCTTGAGTCTTCACTCAATACTGTACCTCAACTCTCTCTAAATATTACACCTCTATAAGGCAGACACCACACCTTGAGTCTTCACTCAATACTGTACCTCAACTCTCTGTAAAATTACACCTCTATAAGGCAGACACCACACCTTGAGTCTTCACTCAATACTGTACCTCAACTCTCTCTAAATATTACACCTCTATAAGGCAGACACCACCTTGGTCTTCACTCAATACTGTACCTCAACTCTCTCTAAATATTACACCTCTATAAGGCAGACACCACACCTTGAGTCTTCACTCAATACTGTACCTCAACTCTCTCTAAATATTACACCTCTATAAGGTAGACACCACACCTTGAGTCTTCACTCAATACTGTACCTCAACTCTCTGTAAATATTACACCTCTATAAGGCAGACACCACACCTTGAGTCTTCACTCAATACTGTACCTCAACTCTCTCTAAATATTACACCTCTATAAGGCAGACACCACACCTTGAGTCTTCACTCAATACTGTACCTCAACTCTCTCTAAATATTACACCCTATAAGGCAGGACACACACCTTGAGTCTTCACTCAATACTGTACCCCAACTCTCTCTAAATATTACACCCTATAAGGCAGACACCACACCTTGAGTCTTCACTCAATACTGTACCTCAACTCTCTCTAAATATTACACTCTATAAGGCAGACACCACACCTTGGGTCTTCACTCAATACTGTACCTCAACTCTCTATATTTGTATAAAACGGACACCTCTCTGAAATGGACAGTCAGATATTTCTGGTTCTTAATGGTGTCCATCTTAAAGATTAGATAGTTAATTGTATTGAAAATGAGCTATAAACTTAGTTTTCTTTAATGATGTAAGAAAAAGGATAAGTTCTAGCATAAACGCTTGTCTTACAAATGTCAACATGAAAACATGTTTGAGCAAGCATAAGCACAAGCAGTAGCACAAGATACCTGCTTGCTTTATGTTTGTTTCTTACTCAACATGAATGTCTCATGCTTGCACTGGTCAACATACTTGCATTGCTATTATATGTAAAAACCATGCATACGATGATTAGGTACATTAAATGAGCAACTCACTTCAGCAATAGAATGTTGCGCTGTTAATTTCATGTGGTCCCTTCAAGCCCTGAAAGTTTCCCAGCTGTCCTCTAATATCCTCAGATGTTTGCTGAGCAGCTTGTTTTGCCACCATTGCTGATCTCTGTATCGCAGTGTCTCTGTCTGTCTCAGCAGTCTGGACCATCTTGCGCATGTAATCCAACTGTTTCTCCAGTAAGTTACATCGTGCCTCAGCACTCTGTAAATCATCCTCTAATTCTAAAAAGACATTCAGTAATCATTATCTGTCAGATAGATCTGCTCTAGATTTGCAGCAGGCCATTACAGCTTTTGTCCATTACAGGGTTCAAAGGTACAAAAAAAGCAAGAGCTTCATCTACCATAAACTTAAGATGACTTTTTAATTAGTGACATGTGTACATACATGTAGACTTTTAACCGAAATGTTTTTTTTATGGCTGTCATTCAATAAATATTATATAATCAAACAAGAACAATATGATCAAAATACAAACAAAAACAGAAAAGTGTGATTCTAGAAATAATTCTGGAATGTTAAATTATGCACATGGGAAGACCATGCAGGTGCAAGAGAAATAAAATGCGTTATTTTTTTAATATTACTGTGTAATGATCTGATACATGTAGCTACATTTGTAGCTCATGCACAATTGAAGGTTGATTCCCAATAGCGACAAAGTAGTGAAAATTAATAAAATCAGAAACAAAGGCATAAGCAGAAGCATTAACTCAATGGAAGATGAATTAGAAAGATCAGAAGGTTTCCTTTTTCTTGAATATTGCTTACAAGTGCTTCCATTGCTTTCAATTTGTTTCCATATTTGTGTAATTTTCACTACTGGTACTGATCAGGAATTTCTGATAATTCTGCTTCTGTTGCTAGTGTTACTACCAGCCCTGACACATCAAAATCAATTTAAAGTGTTCACGCTTTTCTCATTCACTGTAATTTAATAATGAAATTTTGCAACCTACGTTTATTTTGTTTTGCAATCACTCCTTGTGTTGATTCTCGTACAGTGAGCTCTTTTTGCAGCACATCTTTGTAATGTCTGGACTCTGTCGATAATTTCTTCAAGTTATCCTCTGCATCTGCTCTCTCCAATTCAAGCTTCCGAATTTTTTCTTGCAACCCCTTCAGTGCTGATACCACAGCTATTTGAAATGATAAAATTAAAAGTAAATATAATAATACACAGACTCTGATTCAATGGCCATTGTATTAAAATGTTTTGTGTGAGGTTAATACATGTAGCTCCTTTGTCCTTAGTGCATACAGTGTACATAGGACTTATATAAAAAGTACCGGTCATAAAGCCCAACAAACATCTTTGTTACAGTGTACATTCAAGTACAGTGGAGCCTCTTCTTTGGGACACTCCATTAAGGGACCTGCACCTCCATTAAGGGGACACTTCCCTGGTCCCGATGGTGTCCCCTTCATGAAGGTTCCACAGGAAGATTGTACACGATTCTTTTAGCATTTGTTGATCTTTTTTTGGAGCTTACAAATTAATCAGAACTGGTTTTGAACATTCACTGTATTGCAGCAAATAAGCAAGAAATTATTGAATTCCACCACATTTTCAGAACATGAAACATAAAATACTGGTCCCAAGGGAAACAGTGAATTTTGTTTCTGAGAATCTTGATTCATGATATTCGAGGGAAACAAAATTCACTGTTTTCGAGGGATCAATCATTATGTGGTTTGTTATATAGCTACACAAGGCAGTTTGAAAAATGTGCCAAGCACTCGAGGTAAACATCAATCACATTATAAGCATGCCACCTTTTGTCACGGTCTGATCAGGTGCACTAGTTGGCAACAGTGCACTGTTACCCTCTGATGTAAAATATGTTGCCTGCTTTTGCAAATGTTGCCCGCTCAAATAGATGTTTGGGGAAAACTGTTTGTTTGTTTGATGTCATGTGATCATGAATCAGCC
This sequence comes from Dendrophyllia cribrosa, assembly GCA_024195265.1. Lineage (NCBI taxonomy): Eukaryota > Metazoa > Cnidaria > Anthozoa > Scleractinia > Dendrophylliidae > Dendrophyllia > Dendrophyllia cribrosa. The sequence goes on from JAJLRJ010000004.1 coordinate 51,723,260, forward strand.
GTACCAATGAATGCACATGTTGTATAAATAAACACTCCAGCTATATAAACAAATTGTACTGTACATGTAGAGTTGAATTGCATCAGTTTTCATAACCAGTCAGACCTTCAAACTATATGTACAGCTGTACATGTACATGCGACATACAATGACATTAATTTATTATACGACACAGCATTTTAGAGCGCAAATACATGCCAAAATAAGTGCAAATATGACATGTTATTACCCCTTCTGAGCACATTCAAAAATGCATTCAAAAATTATACAGTGTACATGTACTTTGGGGAAGATTCCTGTTGTATAATAAACAATTTATTCAGCGAATAGTTGTGTAATATGTCTACATGTAGGCATTTTTACTTGTCAGTATTTATTTTTTCTCGCCAACACAACTTTTTGCTGAATAAGCCCTATAGATATATTGTCCAGGGGATGATTTTCTACAATAAGATGGTACTGCTTTACCTCTACTGTTAGTTTGAGCAGCAGTTCCTCTTGGTGACTGCTCGAGATTGTCATGAAATGAAGATACTGATCCACTTGCCCCAGGAAAGGAGGATGAAGAACGGATGCTAGCTCTGTGCGGTGTCTACACCATATCCTCTGTAACCAGGGTGGTAGGAGAGGACTACAGATAATATACATGTACAAAACAAAAACAAATATAACAAATGGTCAGGAGCAATATTATTATGGAACGCAGCTACATGTATCTCATTTTCACGTGTTGTGATTCTTTGTAGAAAGAGAGACAACACATACATGAATGAATACATGTAGCTTCTTAGAAGATAAGTAATCTTATCAATAGGTTGCAAATAAGTGGCAAATACACTGTAAGTGGTCTGTAGTTTCGCCAATGTTCAATTTAAGATCATGTGACGTGTGAAGCATTTATATTTTCACATCCAAAATATATCTTCTGAAACCATCATGGTATAATCGAGGGAAATAATTATTAATAACGCTACAAGACATATCTTGGATACAAAAACGATAAATAACACTAGCTATATTATTCGCTATTCAATTCGAATGGATTGAACAATCAGTTCAGCCATGAAAAACTGTACATATGCGGATTACAATTTGTATGCCTTGAAGTGCTTCCATGCATCACCTAAATAAAAATTTAAAAAGCGTACATGTGTCCCTTGATCGCACCAAAAATCATGCCACTTTCTCCCAAGTCTGATTTTTATGGCGATAATTAACAAGATAAGCAAATGAACAGCACTTTGGAGCAACGGATGTGCTTAAAAATAAACAAAACAGCGAAGTCAAAAGCCAAGACCAAGCATGCTGGAAGACTGATATCGACAACACGAGATGCAGACACTTACAAAATGTCTTACCGCACCATCTTTGTAATCCATACTTCCTCACAAAGACAACTGCATAAGAAAGGTGAGTGGAAACTTTGTAATCTGCAGAAAAACAATGTTTTTAAGGCCAAAAAGAACTCATTTTCCTTGGAAAGTTTGTCACCAAAGCAACGCTTCTTTTGCGTCCGTTGTCTACAGCGAAGTACTGCTGTGCAGTAATTGACTGTGGGCTCAGATTACATAATAACACTCTCTCTACGCTAGTAGGGTTTTATTCGTCCAGGCCTGGATACCTAGTCACTGCCGCCATGTTGGTTTCACAGTCCACAACATGTGGGAATCGGAAAATTTTATAATATTCTACGGTAACTGTAAGTTTATACTGTACCTGCAGCTGTGCTGATTCATAAGAATGTGGAGAGTCAATCGATACTTCCTTTCACCGCAATGGAACCATTTATCGCGGCATGGCAAAGGGTAAGCTTACGTCTTCGATTCGGCTTTCGTGCAACTTTTTATAAGCTTGCATCATGCGCACAGTTGAATTGTTCCCAAATCATGTACTTTATAACAAAAATACGCTGACAGCTCTTGTAGCGTGCATTTTGAACCATTTTGTATTCCATTTTTGAGAGAGTTTTAAATACAATGCATGACCAACCCCCTCCCCCGCGGGTACTCAGCTCATATAAGCTGTATGGGTATGTGCCGCTGTGAAGGGTATGGATTCCAAGCAGTTTAGTCTTTGGTAGGATATAGAAATCAGAGAGTTTTGGTCTAGAATGGGGTATCATATGCCAGGAAACTGATTAGTCGTGTGAAGAATCAAGTCTAGAATAGGAATTGAAATTCAGAAGAGAAAGAGCCATCCCTAAATGGAAATAAATATAATTGTGGCAAATAATTAGTGTTTATTGGACTGTATTGGTGATATAGTTTCAAAAATAGCAAGTCTGGGATAGGGTAGGGATTTTCGGTGTCTAGTCTAGTATAGGGTTGCAAAATCAGCTTAACGTGCTTTGGTATAGGGTAAGAGTTTCTGAGTCCAGTGACACACCCGCCCAAAATGTACTAACCCCAACCCCCCCCCCCCCCCCCCCCCCCCCCCCCCCCCCACCCCCCCCCCCCCCCCCCCCCCCCCCCCCCCCCCCCCCCCCCCCCCTCCCCGGGTGACTAACAACGTTGAGCCATTCCATTTTCTGTCTGCAACCCCCTCCCCCTCCCCCTATCCCAGTCCCCCCTCCCCCCATCCCAGTCCCTGTCCCCGTCCTGTTGAGGAGTTTCCTGTAAAAACCCCTTGGAAGACTCCTTTGAATGGCAGTTGTATGAAAATACCCCTCATATTTCAGAGCATACATTCTTTAGTATTTTGCAAAATGACCCCTTGAAAAATCCAAAACAATACTCCCCTCAACTGGGGAGGTAGCATCGGTTTAAAATAGAATGGCTTGTTACATATTCACAGACTCACTGCAATCTTTAAATTATTTTAGGAATAATATAGTGTTGCTGGCATGGGCTTCACATGGAAAATTGGCCACCACTCACTCCCCGCTTTACCTATCACCTTACAATGTCATAGCCTCATAAGATGTAGTCCTTTTTCTCAGGTTCATTACATAATACAGGAAAACAAAAATATTCTGCATGTCCACTGAACACACATGCCTATTTTTATAGGAAAAAAATTGACCCAGTTCAACTCTGCACTGTTTGTACATGTAGGTCTGTCCTAAAGCGCAGTCTTGGTGCTTTTAAGGAAGAGAAGAAGTACAACTCTTTGGAAGCTGCAAGTGAGTTCCTTAATTTTGCTTTTTTGCCATATTCATTGTTGCTCACACAGCCAGGTCAAATCCATCTCTGTGCAAATATTTCCAATATTTGCTAAATAATGGTTTTCTTTAATTATTTGCATTTACTTTTTCAAACAGGTCAGTTTAAGTCTGGGGACAGAATTCATGGCTACACAGTTAACAAGGTACAGTACAGGGATGTAGTAATAGTTCTTTACAAAATAGTACGTTTGATATATGTTCACTCAATAAACATTTATTTTGACCTGACCACTACAAAATCGAATTGATAACTGACCTAGCTAGTTGCCAAGAATTCAAAAAGAAATGATAAACTGCAGCTGTAACATTTGCATACCGGTAACTACATGTACATGTAAGTGAAAATGACTGACACTGACAAAGAAAACAACAAACAAAATTAAAGCATGCAATTACGTGATTAATATTGAATTTTGCGCTTACACAAATATATTGAATAGAATAGTCAATTTCTTAAGGTCTCTTGTGTCCAGATATATACAATGTATATGTTGTAGTTAATTTTTTATCTCAGGTAATTTTTATTTTTCCATTGTTTTTGGGTATGGTAATATATGCTAATGAATTTGAAACAAAGGAAAAACAAAAATTATCTGAAATAAAAAATTAACTACAACATATATCAAATTTCTAACATGCTTTCAAGGCTTTCTGCCTTTTGTCTTTTAATTCCCATAACAGACTTCATTGGAAGAAAAAAAGTCAAAATGTTTTTTGAAGTTTGGCAGAAAGTCTTGTTGCTATATTAAAATTTTGATATTAATATCATTTTTAAATTGATAAAATGTATCAAAATCAGTGAAAGAACAAATCACATTTCATGCTTGTAAACATATGCAAAACATAAAATGTCCAGTGTTGGTCACTCTACATGAATCCCTTCTTTCTTCAGTCATCCATAGATCTATAATAATAATAATAAATGCTTTATTTATCCTGAAAAACCGATCAGCGAATTTAAAATAAAAACGCTGGTATAAACCGGCGATCAGTGTATATACAAGTCTAAAATAATAATGGAATAAAAAAACTAAAAAAAATATTTACAGTGATAAAAACCTATAATCTGTCTTTGAGCGGTTTATTGTCCAATATGAACGAAAATTACACGATGTTTTAACAACTAAACACAACACATTTCTTCGAACGATCGATTCAAAAGCACATGGTAAACAGTATTCGGGGGGTTCCAAGACCCTGCAAACTTAAACTAGTTCCCAGTGTTCAGCGTTCAAAAAAATCTTAATTATTCTACAAACAGGAACAGGAACTTTCGGTTCGGAACATCCTCCCGCCCGATGCAGGGAGTGCATCAATACATGAACGTGTCAAAGTTAATAAAGTTCAACGACAAATTGTTCCACATGTTTCCATCAAGTCAAGTTCAATCAAGTTCAGCAGCTAGATCAGCATCACAGGCTTCAAACAGGTGTAGCCGCTGCACCGGACGACGGGTAAGACTTCCAGATGTGGTTCGTAAGGAAACGGACCGGATAAGACCATCACGACCTGGATGGATGGCTTCCACGCGTGCACGTGACCACTGACCCCGAGCTACGTGATCCTCACTCACAAGGACCAAGTCCCCTTTATGGATTTCACGACCAACTTTAAACCATTTCTTGAGGGGTGTCAGAGACTTCAGATACTCAGCATGCCAACGCCTCCAAAATCCATTTACAAGTCTCTGATGATACTCAAAACGTTTGGTGATGGCTCTTGACGAGTGTTCTGAAACACGGGTATCTTTAGTTGGAAATGCTTGGAGATTTCTTCCAATAAGAATCTGTGCAGGGGTAATAACACTGTAATCACCAGGGTCTGCACCAAGGTAAGTAAGAGGACGACTGTTCAGCTGCGCCTCAATTTCAGCCAAAATGGTAGTTAGCTGTTCGGCATCCAACATTGCTTTGGCAAAGATTTTCTTCAGAGGTGTCTTGACACTCTTTACAAGTCGCTCATAAAAGCCACCCCACCATGGGGCTCTTTCCACAATGAACTTCCACTGAATCTTCTTTTCTGACAATGCGACCTGAGTTTGGTCAGCTTCTAGTACTCTCCAGCATTGCTGTAGCTCTTTGTTAGCAGCTTTGAATGTTTTTGCATTATCTGACCAAATAATGCTGCACATTCCTCTTCTTGCAACCATGCGTCGTAAGGCAAGGAGAAATCGTTCAACCGTCATGTTGCTCACCAACTCTAAGTGTACCGCACGGGTAACTGAACAAGTAAATAAACAAATGTAGGCCTTGTCACCACTGTCTTTCAAATACAAAGGACCAGCGAAATCCAGACCCACATTGGTGAATGGCGGGTTAGGTTTGATTCTATCCTCAGGAAGTGGGGCCATCCGCTGCGAAAACGGCTTTGTTTGGTAATGGCGACAAATTAAGCAGTTCTTTAATGTCTGACTGGACCGTCGATCTTCCTTTGACCAGCCAATATTTCTGTCGCAGGACTGATAAAGTGTGCTCAACACCAGCATGGAGTTCACGGCAATGAACATCATTAATCAAGAGCTTGACAACAGGATGATTAGAAGGCAAGATAATGGGATGCTTCTCCTCTTCTGGTAACAGCGACTTATGAATTCTTCCTCCAACGCGAAGCAAATCACTAGTAGGACACAGAAATGGGTTTAAATTTGCTAGCTTGCTGTTGTTCAAGGGACTTTGGCGTTTAACCAATGGAATTTCTTCAGGAAACTTGCTTCTTGTACATGGGTTATCAACCATTTCTCTGCCTCTTGTATCTCAAATCCAGTTAAAGGGCTGACCAATCTTTCCTCTTCCTTCAGCCTTGAGTTGCAAATGAACCTTCTGATCCAGGCAACAGTTCTTAACAAGCGACCGTACTTGCTGAACCTCGTGAAGTCAATAACTGGCTCTTTGGGTTGCACAACACAACTAACACTAGCTTTACTCTTTCTCTCCATGTCAACAATTACATTTGAAGATTTGGACCTTAAGTCCTCAGGCCAATCTCTTTCGGACTCTTGTAACCAAGAGGGTCCTTTCCACCACAAACGACTCTCTTTCAACTGACTTACAGATAAGCCTCGGGTAGGTAGATCAGCTGGGTTCTGCGATCCTGGGCAATATCTCCAAACACTAGGATCCAACAGCGACTGTATCTCAATAACACGATTAGCAACGAACGGTTTCCACTGTGTGGCTGATCCTCTGATCCAGTGCAAGGTTGAAGAATTGTCTGTCCAACAGACAATGCGGCTTATGGGACAATCAATTGCATCTTTAACATAGGTGCATAGTCGAGCAGTTATCACAGCAGCCATCAGCTCTAGACGAGGAAGGGTAATCTTTCGAACAGGAGCCACTCTTGTCTTAGACATCACAAGACTGGTGGATGCCTTTCCGTCTTCAGCAACAACTCTGAGATAAACAGCAGTGGCATAAGCAGCTTCCGACGCATCACCAAATGCATGTAATTCCACATTAGCGTGCTCACTAAATGGCCAATCAGTGTAACATCTTTGAATGTGAAGTTGCTCAAGCTCTGGAAGCTCTTGAACCCACTGTATCCACTTAATCGAGGTTTCCACAGGTATTTCATCATCCCAACCAACACCCTGGGTCCACAAACTTTGAAGCAATAACTTTGACCTCACTGTAAAGGGAGCAATGAGACCGATTGGGTCGAATATCTTAGCCGCCAAAGAAGCTAGCTCTCTCTTTGTGTACAATGTCTCTGATCTTAACTTCAGAGAGTCCACTTCAATCATAAAGACAAGGCTGTCTGTTCTCGTATTCCACCTTAAGCCTAAAGCTTTCGTGATTGGATAGGCTCCCGGTAGGTCACTCTCCAACTTGATCAGACTATCTGATGCTCTATCTTTCTCAGGAATGGCTTGCATAAGCCTAGGCGAATTGCTGGACCATTTTGTCAAATTGAAAGCTGCTTGCTCCATAAGCTCTGTTGAACTTCGCTGCAATTTCAGTGCTTCGTGCACTCCATCTTTCCCTGAAGCAAAGTCATCAACATAAGTGTTCCTCAGGATTTCGTCTGATGCCTCAGGAAATGTTTCTTTACATCTTCTTGCATGCTCTTGAATGGTGCAGATGGCAAGAAACGGACTGGAAATAACTCCAAATGTGACCCTTGTCATCCGATAAATCTTAGGCATGACATCAGTGTCCAGATCCCTCCACAGGTAACGATGCGAATCCCTATCTTCTTCTTTTAAGCGAATCTGTATAAAAACAACTTCTCAATATCACCCATAATACCCACTTGATTCTTTCGGAAGCGCAAAAGGATACCAACCAAATCTGGCTGTAATGCAGGGCCCGCTTCTAAGCAGCTGTTAAGAGACACACCATTACTATCCCTCGCAGATGCATCAAATACAACCCTTGTCTTAGTTGTCTGCTTATCTTCTCTTGTGACTGCATGATGTGGAAGGTAGAACACAGGGCACCCATCTGGTGGTGCAATTTGCTCACAGGGTACTTCCTCTGCTACACCGTCTTTTACATACTTGTTAATGGCCTCTTGATAGGACTTGGCTTTGGCTGGATCTTGGAGCAACTTCTTTTCTAGGTTGTACAGCCTACTTTCTGCTTGCTTGTAGTTATCTTTCAATACAACGTTATCCTCTTTCCATGGCAATGACACTTCATATCTACCATCCTTGTATGTTAAAGTGTCTTCAAACTTCTTTAAGACCATGGCTTCACTGTTGGTAGTAGAAACTGAACTTTCAACAGGTTTGACACCTATAGACTCCAAATTCCAGAACGTCTGAAGTGTTTCATTCAATTGTTCCTCAGTAGAAACTTGAACATTCATAGACACAGTACATTCTTGGTCATGACCACCTGTTGGTCCACAGAAGACCAAACCTAAGGATGTGCGAACTGCAACGGGTTCATTGAAACCACCTCTTACAATGTCTCTTGACACAAAGGAATAATAGAAATCCATGCCGATGAGCACATCTATCTCCTGCTCACCTCTGGGAAATTCTTCAGGAAACTTTAAGTCTTGAAGATGAAACCATCTTGAGGGATGAATATCCACAGCTTCGGCTGGTCGGCATATAACTGGAGCAGTAAGTGCTTCAATACATTGAGGTTTTCCAGGTTTGTCAACAGGTGCCACAGTAAAAGCAATTCTCTTTCTCAAAGTGTCCTTAGTTGGCTTTCCTCCAAATCCAGAGACTGCAATCCTAACACTCTTCCCATCCAGACCAATCTCATCAACGACACTCTGCCTAACAAAGGACATTTGCGAACCAGGATCAAAGAAACATCTGACAACCTTTGAGCACCCATTCGATCCACACAAAACAGCTGGTACAGTTTGCAGAATCACCTTTCCCACTGATTTGACTGCAATGGAGCTTGCCACAACCGAAGACGACACAGGAGGACCTGAGGATGAGGATGGTAATTCAGCGGTTTTTGTCTTGACTTCTTCCTCGTGAGGCTTGACTGAATCCAAATGCAGGAGACTGTGATGTTTACCCTGGCAGTATTTGCAAGAAGGTTTTTGGCACACCTCGGCTCTATGACCAAATTCAAGGCACCGAAAGCACAGCCCTTTAGACAACACCTTTCTGAACCTTTCCTTCACTGGCAATGACAGAAAACTAAAGCACGACCACACACCATGGTTTTTCTGACAAATGACACACTTGCTATATTGAGTTGTTACAGGTAATGAAAAGGTGGATGACTTTCGTGAAGGGTTAAACTTGAAACGGGTTCCACGATTCCCAAGACTATCCTTTGCAGGAGGCTTTGAGTCGAGAGAGGGAGGCTGTGAAGACTCTTTCGCTCTTATCAATTGCTCCAAGAAGGCAAACAATGTTTTTACTTCCACACAGTCCTCTTTACCAAGGTCTTTATGATCCCCAAGTTCTAGTTCCCATTTTTCAACAACATCTTTCGGCAACTTGTCAACAATTAAAGGCACAAGAACAGGAGCCAATGTTTCAGAATTATACTTCTCACCCATAGATTCAACAGAACGAACATGTCCAACTACTTGATCATAGAATTTACGCATGGACAATGCATCTTCAGAACTCAAGCGTGGTAAATGAATCAGAGATCTTACATGTGCATCAAGGATCACCCTGGGATGGCCAAATCTTTCCTTCAGGGTCGCCAAAACCGGCTGATAATTCGATTGTACAACTGCAAATCCCTTCACTGCCTCGGCAGCCGAATCCTTTAATGATCTCATTAGGTATTCTAATTTCTGAACATCTGCTAAAGATGGATTATCAACTACTGACACTTTGATCGACTGGTAATAAGGCTGCCAACTCAGAACATCTCCATCGAAGGTTGGCAGTTCAATCTTCGGTAGCTTGACCTGTACCTTAGGGCATGACGAGGTTGTCGAATCACTCCCCGTACCTATCTTAGCGACATGTTTACTTTCCAAGTACTGCGTCATCTTGGCCATATACTCAATCATACGTATTTCATATTCATTGTGCCCTTCGCATTCACCATCAATTTCTGACTCTTCTAAAAGAGTACACATGGAAGCCTGTACCTCTTGTAGATCGTTCCATTTCCTTGTAATGTTATCTTTTAAAACCTGAATTCTCGCATGGTTATCCGGGAGTGAAAGTGCGTCATCAACTGACTTCAAAGCGTCCGTCACGGACTTTCTAAGAAAACGTCTCTTCTTCTTAATAGCTTCTAGCTCTTTCGACATTTCGACACAAAACTGGACTAACCTTGAATAGTCACAATGTTCCTTAAAACCCACCAGAGTTTCCGTAAAGTCCTCAAGATGATGGCGCCAATCGCCGCAATGCGAAGACCGACCAACAACTTGACCAAATTCTTCACAACAACAAACGGAGGTCCAACTCTCCTTTCCGCTCGTATCTTCAAACAATCTTCGATAATGTTCATCCGGCTCGAAGGACCATGTCTTTGAGCGGTTTATTGTCCAATATGAACGAAAATTACACGATGTTTTAACAACTAAACACAACACATTTCTTCGAACGATCGATTCAAAAGCACATGGTAAACAGTATTCGGGGGGTTCCAAGACCCTGCAAACTTAAACTAGTTCCCAGTGTTCAGCGTTCAAAAAAATCTTAATTATTCTACAAACAGGAACAGGAACTTTCGGTTCGGAACATAATCTACATAAAAATCGACGTAAGTAGGTATAAAAATAGAATTAACAAAACTTCCTATACTGAACATCTATGTCTTCACTGTGTATCCCTGCATTCTAATTCTATGCTTCCAGAGGTGTGGATTATGCTCTGACAAAGAAAGGATTTATCACCCTTTTCCCTCTGAAACCATTGTCATTCTTTTGCTTACTTCCACACTTTAGTTAGTTACACACTACTAGAGGTGTGGGAGTGTGGAATGCTCTGATAAACCAAGGAGCTTGGTTTGTCAGAGTATTCCACACTTCTGGAAGTATGGAATTAGTGAGAAGTGTAGAAACTCTGTATTTCGTGGCCTGGGCTGGATATGGCTCATACAAAAGGGACAGGGAGTGTCAGGAGTTAATTCCTTTATCTGAAACAAAAAAAAAACATCTATCAGATCTAAAACATCTATCAGATGTGTTGAAGTTTGATACAGTACAGTTGAACCTCTCCTTATGGACTCCTCCATAATACAGACACCTCTCTATTACAGACTTGGTCACTTGGTCCCCAGGATACAAAAATACATACAAACCCTACAGTACCTCTATAATATGGACACCTGTAGACTGTGTGGCCACTTTGGTCTGTCTGTATGGTGTCCGTATAAAAGGAGTTTATGCATTTCACACATTTACTGTAATTTTATTCTCCAAATCCTAAATAATTATTAGTTTTACAATCCAGAATATACATTATATTATTTTAAAAGTTATATAAGTACCGGTAAATTACACTGTAACAGGGCCGATTCTGACAGGGTGCACGGGTGCGGGACCGCACAATTCGGTCAAACCCGCACAATTCTGCACAATTCCTAAAAATCCGCACAATCCCGCACAATACTGAAATATTTGCTTAAAATTTTAATTAAATCAGGCATTTCTATTGATTACCAAGATTTCGAGAAACGTTTTAGGCTATTTTCAGCCCATTTTCCTTCCAAACAATCGAGAAATCCCTCGCTTTCCTCGAACAGCTCGAGCGGATCGATATAAAAACAACAAGGCATTCTCTTCACCGTCCTGGGAACCAGTCTCAGTTTTACTTCTTTCCGACTTCCTACAGAATTTTTCGCGTAGCTTTTTAGTTGTCGTTTTCCAGACATTTAATATGTCGTTTTTCTTAGCAGCCTGTTGATATTTTTTCGAGCGCTTTCGCTTCCTCTTTCAGTTTAATATGTCGGGGACCGAAGAAGAAACACCGAAGAAATGTACTCGGTCGCGCCGAAATGAATGTCACTCTGTCTGAATTATTTTCGCTAAGAACTGATCAAGTTTGCGAATCGACAAACAAACTATTAAAGCGCTGGAACTTCGGATCGATAGGAGAAAATTATTAGGTTCTGATCAGGATACTGGATTTTATTTTTTCAATCAAGTGAAAGACGTTTTCATTCGGGAAAATGCAAAACAAACATGCTATCAAATTACATTTAGCAATCAATTTGCATACATCTTGAGCTTGTGTTTTTGCGGCAAACTTGCGAAGAAATTGTGTGAACCTTTATTAAATGGAAATTATTCACACTACATAAAATGTACGGATTTTTCAGAAAGGAACTCGCTTAGATCGGAAATGTGATTTTGTTGAGACAAATAAACTTTGGTGAAGAAAAACAGCCGCAAATTGGCGATTGCTGGGTACATTTTAATCCCCAAAGTAAAACATCCATTTGTATTTTTCATTTATGCAGAATTTCCTCCCTGTCATATTTTTCTGGCCCGGCTAGAACACAGGTGATTGAATATTTGGTTGGTCACAGGATTGCGCAATCCCGCACAATTTCCCGCACAATCGAAGTTATTTCCCGCACAATTTGCCCCAAAACTCCTGCACAATTTTGGATTTTTTCCCACACCCTGTCAGAATCCCTGCTGTAAGAATGTTCATCCGTACCTTTTTCATTTAGGTATACATTATGAAAAATATTATACACATACACTGTATACTAACATTATTTACTTTGGGCTTTCTCAAACTCCAGCTATCTACAAATTTAGGGCAGTTTTTTACTTCCCAGCACTCTAACGTTTACATGTACAAGTCTTTTCATTTTCTGAAGGTGGTTTTCACATTCCTCTTAATTTTTTTCCACAGGTTTTGTCTGTTCCTGAACTGTTCTTGGTTTCTGTTCAACTGACACATGACAAAACTGGAGCTCAGCATTTGCACATTGCTAAAGATGATTCCAACAATGTTTTCAGGTAATCCATAAAACTCCTAACCCAGTAATTTGAATGGAACACAGCTAATTCTGATTATATATTGTAAGGGTTAGTTTCTTAAGAAACTGTGGTGCTGTGTACATTAGTGAGGGAGTGAAACATGAAGATTTACACTAATGTAGTTCTACATGTATCAACTGAGTTGATAACTACATGTAAATTCAAAAGCTGATGTTTTGAGCGCTAGTTATTGATCATCAGAGTGATCAGTTTGCTCTTATCGGTGACCAAGTTACCCAGTAGATAAAACTAAAATGTTTCTACTTCTTGTACTCACTTTGTCACAGTGCCGACTTTTGTCGCTGTGACGTGTCCACCATTTTACTGATTTGGCAAGAGCACATCGTGTACCTAGTCTTTATTGGTTTTATTCAATTTGCCTTGAATTAATTTTGATTCCTTTCAGTGTTGGGTTTCGCACGACCCCAATGGACAGCACAGGAGTGCCTCATATCCTAGAACACACTGTTTTGTGTGGATCCCAGAGGTATCCTGTTAGAGACCCTTTCTTTAAGATGCTCAACCGATCACTGTCGACCTTTATGAATGCTTTTACAGGTACTGTTATTTCCTTTAACTTGTTTTAATCTGAATTTCATAACCATATAAGTAGCATAATGCTCTGAGGCCTTCTGTGCTTAATAATTCAGTTTCCATTCCTTATCTCTGCTATTAAGTTTATTTCTTAAGTCTTAGCTGAACACGAATGAGAGTTGACAAGAGTGAAAGTCTTTAAGAGCGCATGTTGATGAGAGTCAGTGAGAACTTGGATGAGAGTTGAGGCCAAATGAGAGTGAGAGTTCAGAATTCCCAATGACTCCTTTGAAAATACATGTACTGTATGGGTGGTTTCAAGCTCTTTGAGAGTGCACAAGAGTCTGATAGAGCAGACAAACATTTTAGGCAAACTCTCAGTCTCATTTGGCCCAGGTTTTAGACAGACAAAAGACTTGTGCAAATCATTTTTGCTAAAGAAAATAATATGGCAAACCATAAAGGAAACCAAGCAAAATTCTGGCAGGTGGGGATTCTACAATGGCACAGTTGCAATTAAATTTTGGGAGGACTCACTGGTTGGGTGAGTGACTTTAAAATGCACTCAACAAGATTACAGTAGTTTTTACTTACCCAAAAACAAATTCCCTCTTCATCCCCCACTAAATTATCACAGATAAAATTATCCCTCTGAGGAATTAAGAATAATACATGTACATGTAAATGGCAGAAAGTAATATTATTATAATTGAAGGGCCGAGAGCATGTCCAGCCTATATGACTTTTTAGGCCTTTTTTTATTTTTTCTTGCTCAGATTTGTCCAATTTTGGCATGTGAACTAGAAATTAGTTGCAAAACATTGTTCCGAATTTTTTTCTGTTGTTTTTTTCCGTCGTTTTCGAGAAATACCGTATGCAAAAAAAAAATCAATCAATCAAAGGCTCCTATTGTAACGCAATATTGCGGTAAGCTTCTGTTTTCACACTGACACGGTTCGATATTTTTTTAAAATTAAACGTAAGGAATTTTGACGAACACAAAAAAAGTAAATCACTTTCATAATGTCCAGTTCGAAAAAAAAAAAAAAAAAAAGATGCTGAGCGTGATTCGAACCTGGAGCCGTCCGAGCGGAAATCCCCGACCAAACCACTAGACCACCGAGGAACACATGCTCAGTTCAGGCTAAGTTTTATTATTTAAAGCTTGATACGCATCAAAACGCGTATCTCGATTTCAAAATCCTTTTAGATCGAATTTAATGTTGCATTAAAGACTCCAAATGCGAAACGTCTTCCCGCCAGCCAGCAACAACTCACTTCGAGCTGCCCAAAGCTGTATTTCGAGTGCCCGACCACGCACAGCGGACCCATCTACCACTGTCGCAAAGCATGTCGGGAAATCCTACAACAAAACCGAAATGGAGTTCCCGCCCGAAAGTTATTGCAAAATACTATAAGTCTCAAAGCACTTCGGATATCGGGCATTTCAACCACGGCACGGGATGGGAAATGGCCCACAACACTCAACGCTGCCCCTTTTCTGATCCGAAGTGATTCCAGACTTTCCCGCCGGCTCGTCTTCCCGACCAAGGTCCGTTTTCACCTCGAGCGCTAAATGGCGCTTCAGACACAAGGAAGGACAAGAAACACGACTCGTTTCTTTGAGAAGTGCTACAGACTTAAGGATTTCCGGACTTAATGATGTCTTTCAATCACCGGACGGGCCTCATACACGTTGGCTTACACACACTCTACAGAGGCGATGTGTTGCTGTAGTGAGCTCACGATAGATAAGCGAGCCAGGCGTGCGTAAATAACGGTATTTTCGTTCAGGTTGTTGGCACTGGTCAGAAGTATTGCAGTCGCGTATATTCCCACGGCCATACTGCTTTGAAATGGCTTCGAAATTGCGCTCTGAATGTACAGTCAAAGCACTGGAGGGCCAGAACTCTGCTTTTTTCAGGTGAAATTGGTCAAATTCCTTAGGGTTAGTGCAAATTCGACAAGGGCTTGTGATATTATCCGTTGTATGATAAAATGAGGCTATTCTGAGCGAGAAAAAATAAAAATAGGTCCGCAATGCGTACACGAGTGAGCTTACAATGAAAATTTGCACGGAAATATCTAGAGACGGAATTTGTGATGTAGAAAATGTTACTGTCAAAGATATTAAGCTAAATGAGAAATACACCATAGGCTGTCTGCCTCTGATTTTTTATAAAAACTATTTAACGATATAATGTGGTACTGTCACAGGTATGGAAGCACAACTTAAAAAATGGTTCATTGACTGTATAACTGGTGCAAGTGTTCCAAGTCCAAGAGATGTGATAAAAACACATGTTTACCAAGCACCATTGTGGCTTGCAACTTAACGTCTCAAGAGCTTCTGTATTGGAAAAGTATCTTGGTTTGTCGAGGATGATTTTTTGTTTTGTTGGACTGGAAGATCGTTTGTTAATTTGGTTTCGTTTTTGTCACGCTATGTAAAGTCACTACAAGGACCGAGTTATCATCATTGTCATCATCAAAGTTATCATATTAGCAAATTTCTGAAAAAAAATGTAAATCATATACAGCAGTCCCTCTGTTAAGCTGAAACCCTCAGGACCTTGAGAACCATTTCCAGTAAAGGACTGGTGAATACATATTTTGGGTTTTTGAGAAATGACCACTTAATAGAGGAAGTACTGTAACTGTGAACATGAACAAAATTCTAGATCTACCGCACATGGATTTACACAAGGATGGGTGCCTATTTGAAATAGGTGTTTATTTGAAACAGTGTCTGACAAACAAACGTGGTCGGGTTTCACATGTAAGGAGTTGTCAAACCCCATACTGACAGTAAAGATTGACACCATTTTACTCAAGGCAGGCAATGTTATCTTTTAATCAAAATATATAAATTTAAAGATCAATTTAATAAAACTTTTACGCTTGTAGCTATTGTTTCAGAGGTCTGAAACAATAACTACACTTGTAAATTACAGCTGTAAAAGTTTTGTGAAATTGAGCCCTGGTTGGTGCTTATAGCATGTAGCTGTTTGCATACAGTATCAGCATTGCCAACAATAACAGTAAAACATTAACATTTATTCTCAAGTTTTTTGGAATGTAAGTAGCTGTAACAAGTATAGTTAACTTACATTTTAAACTTAGTAACATCAATGTTTTCAAACAATAACTTTTCAACGTTTTAGTGTAACTGCACTTAACCCAGATTTGTGTCTCTAAAGACATTATTTGTTCTCCGAAGAGAATACATCGTTTCCCGAAGGAAATATTTTGTTCCCAGAAGGGAATTATATGACCCTGAGACAGGGTTATGGATTGCCAGATGTTGTACATGGAGCAATTCGCAATGCTGGACTGCACAAGTCACTCGGCGGCCATCACAGCTGTCTTTAAAACTACATCTCGGTGATCTAGGGAACCTTTTGTTGGCGAAGATTTTGTCTACACCTTCAAAACATCTGAAAAACTCTTTACGTGAAAACAATAGACACATTGCTTGAATGCTGTACCTGATTACTGGTGCAATATAACACGAAAACATCGTAAATTTCGAGTCTCTTACCTCTCTTTCTCCAACGGCGAAAAAACGTGGCTGCTTCCACGTTCCGTGTTTTTGATATCGAAAATACGTCGTTCGTTATCCGGGATGATCCGGGATCAGTTCGCAGCACTTCGTGTTCAACCTCGCTCATATTCGCGTGTTCGTGCTCTCATCGTTCGTACGGAAATAAACAATATCTGTTCGAGACCAGGCGCCGTGATACCGAAGAAAACCCGAAGATTGGACTACCACGGACTTATGGACACTTCCCATGACATAGAGTGAGATTACACTTCATGTAAGCTCACTCAAAAAAGGCCTAAAAAGTCATATAGGCTGGACATGCTCTCGGCCCTTCAATTATATCAAATATGTTTTACGTGAAATTCAAAGAACTGGATGGGGGTGTTCTTGCTTCCTGTTAAAGAAACTGAGTCAAACACAGCTAAAGTAATGTGGGCAGATGGACTGTGTTGTTTTAAATGAAGTCAATGATATTGCTCTTTCCTCATTTACATTTTTTTCTGTTATTTTTTTTTTAACAGCCAGTGATTTCACCATGTATCCTTTCTCAACGCAAAATGCAAAGGACTTTGAAAACTTACTGTCCGTTTATCTGGATGCAGCTTTCTTTCCACATTTAAGAGAGCAGGATTTCAGGTTAGTGTATGCCAATAATAGCAGCACCCTTGCTTGTCTTGGGTTTTTTTTTTTTCAATCCTAAAATTTAATCACCTTTGATTTCGGACCATTAATTATTTTTCTTAACTTCTTCTCAATACATGTACATTTATATATCTGAGGTGAATGCTTCCTCTTACTTACACTAAATGTGTTGTCTTTGACTGCACACACTGCAATAAATTCAGCAACCTGAGAAGAAGTACAAACTTTGACAATAGAGTGGTTTTCTATTGACTGTTGAAAGTGATTTCATGATTGCTTTCATTTTGCATTGCTACACATTGTGATTGGTTAAAAAATCTTGCACCACTTTGTCAACCATCAGAAATAAAACCACCAACACCAATCGTGACTTATAACTTCATTCACGTTTCTTGCGCTTGGTCCCTGGCTACATGTATTTGCTTTTGGTTCTGATTGGTCCATTTATCTATGCCTGTTGTGATTAGCCGGATTTTGGTTTTACGACTCTCATTTGAAAACTGCTTTAATTATTAGCTCACTAATTCCCTCCAAACACATGTACAGTTTCCTCTGCTTCACTAATTACTGTACCTGTAAATTTAACTTCTGGTGACTCTACTTTATTCATTAATTTCAACAGTTATCTGTTTTCATGGATGGTTTGTTCATAGTTGGCTAAAGTGTCTTCTTATGTAATTTTGTTTCAGGCAAGAAGGTTGGCGTTTAGAACCAGAAGACCTGTCCAACCCAAACTCTCCAATAATTTTTAAAGGAGTGGTGTTCAATGAAATGAAAGGTGCTATGGTAAGGGGATAATTGACAACAAATCTATAAACATATTGTAGAGCAATGCACAAGTACAGTTGTATTGCAGTCAGTGTATTGGACATTTTACCCCTTATCTGATGATTTGTGGCTCAAACCAGGTCTCTACCATTATGCAATTCCTTAGACTAGAAACTGTGTTTCACATTTTTCTCTCTTTACTCAACTGTTAGTAAAATCAGGGAATGTACTGTACTAGCAAACTGTTAGGAAACTCTAACCATAGTTAATAGAACAAACTGGTTATGAAACTCAGTCAGTCCTTTGTTGTATGTTTTTGTTCTCCATTTCTTTTGTTCGTTTGCCTTTGCCCTGCATAAAACACAAAAGGTATTGAAATGCATATGAGCAACTGACCAGTAGAAACATTGGGGCTCACACGTTAAACAAAACAATGTGCAGGGTCACGGTTCGTTCAACATAAAACAAGGCAGCTTTTTACATTCTTTTTGAAATTTGTTGAGCCTTATAACCAGTTTGTTCTATTAACTATGCTCTAACAAATTGCTAAAGGAAGAGGGCAGAGAATTAATTTTGTTCTCTCCTGGATGTGATGTTAGTCCCTCTTGAAGTGTATATGACAGATTTATATTTATATGTTTGATTGAATCTACATGGTGTTCTGGTAAAAAAAAATCATAAATCTTCTTACTACTCCTAGGAAACATTGCTTTATGCTACAGAAATCAGAAAATACCACTAGGTGTCCCTTGCCAGCCGACAATAATTTTTTGGTTTTTCTTGCATACATGTCCATTGTGACATTATGTTCTCTCTGTCATTTTTGCAGTCCACTCCAGAGTCACTATTTGCTCACCATGCCCAGAGGAACTTATTACCCAGTCACACATACAGCAACAACTATGGAGGAGACCCCCTCTGTATTCCTGACCTCACAGTAAGCTGATATGATCTAGAAGAAAGAAACTACAGTCAAATTAATATGGACACTGTAGGGACTGTCCCGAGTGTCTGCATCAAAGAGGTGTCTGTATTATAGAGGTTGTGATTGTGTGAATGTTGGTATCTTCAGGACCAAGAGAGCTGTCCATAATAGAGAGCGGAGGTGTCTGTATTATAGAGGTGTCCCTATACTAAGGAGAGGTTTGACTATTTTTACAGAGTTTTACCTCTCTACAACGGCTACCCTCCATTGGATTTTTTTGGACATTGTGGAGAGGTGGCCTTTTTAGGGAAGATGACAATAAAAGCATTCAACTGAATGGAAAGGAATTCAAAACAAGAAAACATGGCCATTATAGAGAAGTGCCCATTGTGGTTAAGTGGTTGTTGATATAATATTGAGGTTTAATTGTACTTACAGTCAAACTAAAGATAAGCTAATTATAAAAGGTAAAAGTTAAATTCTGATTAAAAATAGAAAGGAAGGTCTAAACAGAGTATGACCTGAAGTGTAATTATAGTGAACTCTGTTTAAGTCAGACATCCACAGGACCAGCTCTAGGAGTCTGCATTATAGAGAATTTAGTTACAGACGAACAAGTGAAGTGAAATTTGGCCAGATCGAACCAACCAATAATTAATGTCCATCTTAGAGAGGTGTCCGCCTTACAGGAGTGTCTGCCTTAAGAGAGTTTACTGTATATTACGGTCTACCTTTCATGATACTTTTCTGTGCCATCTCTAATAGTTCCATGTTTCTCTTATCACTAGTGGCAGCAGTTAAAGGATTTTCATGCTTCACATTATCATCCCAGTAATTCCAGGTGGGTTTGCATTAAACCTTGGCTAATGTCACCATTTTTAAAAAGCCAAAAAACTTATTTATATCACTTCAGTGGAAACCCAAACAAATTAATAGTGGTCCAGTGTTGTTTAACATTATTCAATAATATTGTTTTCCCAGGTTCTACACTTATGGAGATCTACCCCTAGAAAATCATTTAAAACACATTGAGAATAAAGTTTTGCATCACTTTGACAAGATTTCTGTGACAACAGACATTCCTTATGAACCCCGCTGGACAGAACCAGTAAGTGAAATTTTACAATGCAGTAGCTATTATCCTTTCTCACTGTCTCAGGCTGCAGATTTTTTTTGGAGAATCCGAAAACGGATCTGTGATCTCAGATCGTACGGATTCTTCTTTTGGATTAAAACATCCAGCATGGGTTTTCCCCAAAAAATGCATTAAAAAAATGATTTAGTAAATGATTTAGTAAATGCATTTTGTATTTAGTATTTTTATAGTTTATAGTGCTATACAATTTATTTTCTATTCTTTTTTTTAAATAAAAATTTGAGACCAAAAATAAAATTTTTGTAATAATTTAATATTGTGGTCATTCAAATTAAAACTAAATACATGTACAGGACTGTTCTTTCTTATGTTACCGTTAGTTTTTCCACATAATTTGAGAAAAAGGTATATTAATAAAATTATTTGTCAAATCTCAGAACTTGGCAACTATCATGAGTCAGAATAGATATATGTTATGACAAAATTCTCTTTAACTCTTTTACACCCAAAAGTACATCCAAAATCAAAATTCACAAAAAATCCCAAATTTAATTCTGTAAAATAACGGCAAACAAATGGTACCATGCAAAAGTACTGCTGAAGAGGTTTCATTTGAATGGTCACACCATAGGATTTCATCAACAGACTCAATAGTTAGAACAAATGGTACCATACCAAAGTACTGCCAAAGAGGTTTCATTTGAATGGTCACACCATAGGACTTCATCAACAGACTCAAAAGTTAGAACAAATGGTACCATACCAAAGTACTGCCAAAGAGGTTTCATTTGAATGGTCACACCATAGGATTTTGCCCACAACAGACTCGAAAGTCAGAACTACACTTACCTACATTGTACATGTTTCCATAATAATTTATTGACTTGATCTGGGAATGAAAGGTTTAAATTGTGAGCCCATAAACTCCACATATAACTTATGTCCCATTCACACCAAGGGTTAAACATGTTTAAATGTTGTTTAGTTTAACTACGTTTTTAGCCTCTATCTTGGACGTTTTGAAATGTATATGACTCAAACTACCTGGAATGGTAATAAAGTCAATAAAGTTTCTTTTAGTAAAGATTTCACTCCAAATATTACGCGAGGTTAGGAGGTATTTTTCTAAACCTGTTTTAAACTAAACAACATTTAAATTTGTTTAGGCGTTGGTGTGAATGGGGTATTAGTTTAGTGGAGTCGCGTTCTTAACTTACAAACTTTTATTACTATTTTATGCAGCGAGAAAAACATGTGACTTGTCCTGTTGATCCAATGGCAGCAAACCCCGAAAAGCAAACCGCAGTTGGATTACATTATTTAACAGGAAGGTTTGTCTAATAATTTTACCAGAAAAAAATGTGATCCTATATATTATTTTAATATAAAATTAATTAAAACACAGTGACTGAGTACATCTACATGTATCTTTATTTATCACCTCACATAATGCTTTCAACATTGCTTATCCTAGCAGTATGCATGTCATACATGAACCTATCTGATTTCTCATTTCATTACCGAGCTTGACATTTACCATCTTTCTCATTTTATCAATTGAATTATTTTTTTGTCTCCTCAGCAGCACCACAGATGCTTTTGAGAACCTCACTATGGTTATCCTTTCATCTCTGTTAGTCAGTGGTCCAAACTCACCTTTCTACCAATCTTTAATTGAACCTAACATTGGTTCTGACTACTGTGCAGGAGTTGGGTGAGAGAATAAACTTTTGTACCATTTTGATTTAAAATATCACTTAGGGCCCACAAAGTCATCGGGACTGTCCAGAAATGGTGGTACTTGTATGCAGGACAAGAAGATTAAAATTTAAGCAGGGCTGTCACTAATTCTTTAGCTGGGGAAATGGAAAAAGTAGGCTGAAGAAAACACAGTGCTATTCAATTTGCAGCCCTATGCCAGCAGCCGGCAATTTTGTCACCTACAGTCAATTATTTGCTGTCTACTTCACACTGGAGTTCACAAATCATGACTAATGACAAACTACATGTCTAGCCCTTACTGCCTACTACTTCTGTTACCCTGCCTACCACTAAAAAACATTCTGACAGGGCTGAATTTGGTAGGGATGCCAAGTTTGTCTACCAAAGAAGTTGGGGGTCAGAGGTGTTGTAGCCAGTAGGCCTGTCTTTTTGGTGTCCATATTAAGGAGGTTCAACTGCACTGAAATCTATGAAAATGTGATTTTATCAAGTGAGTTGATAAGGTAAATTGGCCATCCAGCACTAAGGTTTCTTTTAGAACTAACACCTTTATTAAAATCTATGCTGAAAATGAGATTAAAAAAGTCATGATTCCATTCACCTTAAACTGGGTGGTCAGGTTGAGAATTGTGACTGGTATGGGATGGGATACATGTGTAGGTCAAAGTCTATTTTGGATCCTTTACCTTGTGATTGCATTTTTTTTTAAGTTTTCATTTTAATTATTTATTTTTCAGTTATGACAATGGAACAAGAGATGCATCTTACTCAATTGGTCTTCAGGGCATCAAGAGAGAAGACTACCCAATGGTAGTGGAAACTATTCACAAGACTTTTGACAAGGTTATTGAGTAAGTCGAGTTAGGTGTGGAGCTCAGTCATGGACTCCCTGTTTATCAGTGGTTACAGATATGATATGATGGGGCCGGGTGGTGGTGCTGGGGGGGGGGGGGGGGGGTACTCTGTGTATTTTTGGGTGGTGCGACAGGGACTCTGAATGCCTTACCCATTACCAGTCATGTTCGGCTGCTTCTAGAGTATACACCAAACATCCCTACCCTATCCACACTCACCAATTTACAGAAACTGTGTCTTCGTACCACTGATCAGTTGTCTTGTAAGTCAACATGCAATAAACTGCATGTTGACTTAATCACAAAAGGGTCGATGCAAAAATTAATTATAACCTTTCTAGTGACAAGACTAATTAATGCTATTGTAAGTTTCAATTCCCTGTTGGTTATTCTTGTGAATTTCATTGACATTTACAAGCTATTGTATGGTTGTTGCAGGGAAGGTTTTCCATCTGAGAGGATAGAAGCAGCTTTACACAATATAGAACTGGCCACCAAACACCAAAGCAGTAATTTTGGTCTGGGACTTATTATGGTAATTGTTATTTATAACAAAAACATTGATGTCATTTTTTTCTAGAGTGTTTTCACTCACGTGACGGGCGGCCACATTGGAGTGCTAAAACAATAGAAAATGTTTGAATAAGAATGAAGCTAAAGTTCCATAGGATTCGTTTAGGACACCAATATGGCCGCCATTTCATTGTTTTGGGGCACCAATATGGCCGCCTTGACGTCACGTGCAAACGCTCTGAACTGATGCCAAATGATTTAAGACAGGGCTATCAATGAAGTTGATGAGGGGACAATGTGGGATTCATGAGAAAAGGAGTGCAAACGACGAGACAAGGGGAAGGAAAGTTGGAAGAAGAAAATAGATTTAATTGTGAGAAGAGGGTCCCCTATACCTCTTTGTGAAATTTAATCATGTAAAAACATCGGACCTTTCACATGTCACAAATAATTACAAAAGTTCTTTCATGTTCCCGCAAAATATAGGAATCTTGATTCTCCAGATCAGAGAGTTGCTTATTTTTGTGCTCAGACATCGAAAATGTAAAATTAGTCGGACATTTTAGAATGTTGGTAGGACAATGTCCAATGACTGACTGTTATTACCAGCACTGCACTGAAAATATCTATATTTCCTTTAGGGTATCATGTCAGTATGGAATCACGATGCAGATCCTACAGATTATCTTCCTATTAATGAACGCGTGCAGATGTTTAAGGTAATTGTAACAGCAGGAATTGTTTGTAGTGTCCACATAGAACTCTGTTTGAGGACATGTTGTACAGTTTGACTATAAACAAGCAAGCCACTTCAAGGTCTCAATAAGAAAAAGCAACTAACTTTTCTTCGGTTTTCAGGAAAAACTTGAAAATGGATCATTTCTTCAAGACAAAGTGAAGGAGTGTTTCAAGGACAATCCACACTGCCTCACTCTTGTTATGAGTCCAGATGTATGTATGTTTTAGCAAGAGATTATAATTGGACCTGTCCAATTATTTTCTCTTGGTTTTAGTTAGTTCGATTTGACCTTTACACTTCCAAAATCACAATTAGGACAATTTCATTTTGTAACAATTCTAAAAAAATGGACGGTACCGCAAAAAGTACTTATGAAGAGCTTTTATTTAAATGGTCACATGTTAGGATTTCATCCACCGTCAGACTTAAAAGTTAAAATAACACTCTGTAACATAATAAATATTACCGGTGCTCAGTAGCTTTTAGTGGAATGATCACATCCTATTAATTCACCCACAGACACAAAAGTTACAACTTTACCACAAGTGATTTTATTACAGTGTGACGCGCCTGACCGTGAACACCAAACAAACGTTTTTACACGTTTCCACTATGTCAACAACAACAACAACGACAACAACAACATTATTTTCTATCCATACAATCAACAGCTTATAGTTTAATTCTTATAATATTTTTGTAACTGCAGATATGTGTGAAGCAATAAAGTGAATAAAATCTTCGTATTTTGTAACTAACTTTACACTCCTGTGATAAACACGAAGTGATCATGTTACATTTGATCGTGTTCAACTTTGCGAGGAGGCGTGGTGTCAATTAAATTCCCGCTCTCTGATTGGCTAACTTGGAAAAAATTCTCTTACCCACGTAAACTAAACGAACTACTACGTTTCGTAGTCTGTAAAAAGTGTGACTGTTTTAATTCAACAGCCAGAGTATGATAAAGACCTAAACAGGAAAGAACAAGAAAAGTTAAAAGCAAAAGTGAACACTCTATCAAAAGAAGACAAAACTGATATTTATAACAAAGGTGAGAAAGTATTTTTTGCTTTGGTCTTTTTTCACCGGGTAGTTTACGGCACTGTCGTGCGTTTCCAAAACTCCCGAAGACATTTCGGACCCGATAGCTATTGTTACTAAAATTTAGTTTCTAGTGAATGGCGTCGGTTTTTAGCCCGCAAACCAGCTCAACGTGTGCAGTAAACGTAAGATTTTATTGCTTAGCTTTCAAATCAACAAAAACGAAATCTTTATTGGCAAACATTCTGCACATAACACAAAAACGTTTTCGGGACTTTTGAGAAACGATAACTTTTGGAGCCCGGAGCTATATTTTAAAATTAGAATCACTGGAATCGCGGTGTAGTTTTTAGCTTGCAAACCAGTCCGACTTTTTTGTCAACTCAGAATCTTATTGCTAAGCTTTCAAAACAACAAAACCCGGTTGCGTAGTATATGAAATAGCTTTCCGGGCCCGATAAGTTGTCGGGGCTTCAGAGAAGCGGGCCCCAGAACTGAGTAATAAAGAGACTCATGCAACAAATTTTATGTTGGTTTAAATAAATTTTAACTTAACCTATAAAGAATTAGCCAAGCCAAGCTCCTCTGCTTTGTGCAGTGTTATGACTGGTAGCTCATCCTTGTTCATATTGTTCATTCCAGGGATCCAGCTGGCCGAACAGCAAAATACATTAGAGGATTTAACCTGTCTTCCGAAGATGATGATTTCTGGTAGGTGTTGTCATGTATTTTGGTTAATTTAAACAAGAGCTTGAGTAAACTTCTATTGTCACTGTTTTTTAATTGGTGGAGTTGAATGCTCTTATGGTTGAAAAAAAAAGACTACAAATGACGGCTTGGTTAATATGCCCAGTAAGCTACTTGAAAAATATTTTCCTAAGTTGTCTAACCAATAATCTTCCACTGCTGCTGATCTTCATGAGGTCTTGGCGAGATAGGGCAACAAGCAGATGAGAGTGGTTTAAACTTGTCTCTATCCCCATGACCGTTCACCTACTGTACTATTGAAGGCATTGTTTTTTAGGGGTGGAGTGGGAGTGTGTCCAACAGATAGCTTGAAGGCGCCTTCACACGAAAAACTAAAGTTGGCAATCTTGGAAAAGGAGGTTGCCTAAACCGAAGTTGTTGCAAATGTTTGCACGTTAAATGCGATTTTGCCAGCTCATAAACGTTCGCGAAAAAGTTGGCAAGAGTATCTCTTAAACAAGTTCTATTTGTCACCAACAATTTTCCAACTGTTGATGTCACGTTCACACACACCAAGTTGAGTTTTCCAACGCGTGTTTGCTACCTATAGTTTGTCGTGTGAATAAAATTGATTTATATGAAACCCCAGCCATATACAAGTTTTGGTTTCCACTGAGTAACCTCTTTTCGATCGTCTTTATTACCTAATTGCCAGCTTATATTACTTATTTCCACTATTTTTTTCCCGTGTGTAGATATTGATCCGAAAATCAAGCCTGTCAGTTTGGAGCACTACATCTCTGGTATGTCATAAATAATTAGAGAAATTAAAACTGATAGTACTTGTTGCCATACCAGTAAAATCTTTCTCGTCCCTAGTTGCTCCGTCTTGCTCACATACTGAGAAGAATATTGAAAAGAGTGGGGGCCTTGAAAAAGCGGGACATGGGAAAGATGGGAAAGACGTTAAACCTTCCACTCTCAGAGTCAATTATGGAGACATGAAGTGTAGTTCTAACTTTTGAGTCTGTTTAACCCTTTCTCTCTCAGAGTCAATTATGAAGACATGTAGTGTAATACTAACTTTTGAGTCTGTTTAATCCTTTCACTCTCTGAGAGTCAATTATGGAGACATATAGTGTAGTACTAACTTTTGAGTCTTTTAAACCCTTTCACTCTCACAGTCAATTATGGAGACATGTAGTGTAGTACTAACTTTTGAGTCTGTTTAACCCTTTTACTTTTAGAGTCAATTATGGAGACATGTAGTGTAGTTCTAACTTTTGAGTCTGTTAACCCTTTCTCTCTCAGAGTCAATTATGGAGACATGTAGTGTAGTTCAAACTTTTGAGTCTGTTGATGAAATCCTATGGTGTGACCATTCAAATGAAATCTCTTCAGCAGTACTTTTGCATGGTACCATTTGTTCTAACTTTTGAGTCTGTTGATGAAATCCTATGGTGTGACCATTCAAATGAAACCTCTTCAGCAGTACCTTTGCATGGTACCATTTGTTCTAACTTTTGAGTCTGTTGATGAAATCCTATGGTGTGACCATTCAAATGAAACCTTTCAGCAGTACTTTTGCATGGTACCATTTGTTTTTCAATATTTTACAAAATGAAATTTAGGATTTTTCTTAAATTTTGATTTTTGGCACCCTTGGGAGCTAAAGGGTTAAAAATGTTTAGTTTGGGCATAGTTAATAGAACAAACTGGTTATGAAGCTCAACAAATTTCAAAAAGAGTGTACAAAGCTGCTTTGTTTTATGTTGAACGAACCGTGACCCTGCACATTGTTTTGTTTAACGTGTGAGCCCAAATGTTTCTACTGGTCAGTTGCTCATATGCATTTCAATACCTTTTGTGTTTTGTGCAGGGTCAAGGCAAACGAACAAAAGAAATGGAGAACAAAAACATATAACAAAGGACTGACTGAGTTTCATAACCAGTTTGTTCTATTAACTATGGTTTGGGGTTTACGAGAAAGATGTCTAAAAAATCTACTTTACCTTTCGTGTTTTACAAACAGCTGGTGTTCCTGTGCAATATTGTCAACAACCCACTAATGGTATAACGTACTTCCGCGCAATTTCCAGTATCACGGATATACCTGAGGAGCTGAGGCAATACCTACCTCTTTTCTGCTACATCCTGACCAAGTATGAGCTTGCATAATATTTAATTTCTTTGTCGATCATAGCAAAAAAATATCCTTTTCACAAATAACTTAGTACAAAGCTCTGAGTATATTGGTTTACTGGTTTCCTCGCTCTTTTAAAGTTGTAGTGTATTTCCATCTATAGAAAAACATGCAACCCTGACCAACACCCGAGGTACGGCCTCATCGGCTAAGGGCCTGGCACTTCGGACACATTGTTTGCGGGAACATTGTTATTCTTATGTGGCTAAATTGGGAAACGTATGTTTTGAAAGCCAAATTTGCGTCAGGGAAGCAAATTAAAGTGTATTTTACTTGATTTTATAACATCTCCTTACGTCCGGTAGGTAAGATTTGCGTCCTCGATATATGTTTCTCGCGCGGCCAAACTGCGTATCGTTTGCATTCTCAACGATGTTTCGTAGGGTAGCCAGGCGTGTGTTTTTTCAAAGGTCTCAAAAAACTTTTTGTTATGCAAAAACCAAAGGAATTGCTCTGGCCAATGGCAGTCCATGCAGTGAACCAATCAGAGCTCGAAGCGTCGCCAAGTGCGGGAAAACGCTGCGAGTAAGTTACGATCTGATTGGTTGATAAAGTGGCGCGAGATTTTTTAGCTAATCACAACGCGTAGCAATGAAAAACCAATGTACAATAGCGAAATTACTTTCGACTTATAATTGAAAACTGCTCTAATAGTGTGTGTGCGGATGACGTCACAAACTTACCGGCGGCCATGTTGGAGGACTGACGTAATCAAAATGGTGACTGAAACAACACAACTTGAGCCTCCGATGCTGACAAATATGCTAAAATCTCGTAGGCCTCACTCAGAAACCTCCTGTGAGTATTCTATCTTTGTTTGGAAATGCCAAGCGCTTCGAAAAATTATTTTGGTTTTGTAGTTGACGAATTCTCCGAGCTTGTGCATACTATAAAATCGCTATGTTCTCGACACTCAGATTTTCTAAGTGTCGAGAACACAGCGATTTTATAGTATGCACAAGCTCGGAGAATTCGTCAACTACAAAACCTAAATAACTTTTCGAAGCGCTTGACATTTCTAAACAAAGATAGAATACTCTTAGGAGGTTTAAATGAAGCTTTTCGTGAAAATTCTGTGAGAATTTCTGAGGCATTTTTGAAGACCCTTTGAAGACCGTGCCCGGCTGCTACTATTAAAAATCGCTGAAGGTTTTCCACTAGTTCCCGATTTTTTTAAACCTTGAAAACATTATCACAGAGTAGAAAATCAGCCACACTTATGAAATCGGTTTTACGTCAACAATATTTCTTATAAAATGAAATCATTTTCATGGTCGCGACAAATCGTAGAATCAGTCTTGTAGTGCGTCTTAAGTTAGCTAGTTTGTCGGTTCCTTGATTGCACGCTGCAATTTGTTTGCACGAAATTTTGTTTTGAAGTCAGGTTTCTGTGGGGAACTTGTTGCCCGGGTGCTTACTATTTAGCCAAGAAAACCGGTATTTTCGGTTGGAAAGCGAAAGGTACGGTTGATTTTCAGGGAATTTGGGTTGGCCGGCAAATCAGCAAATTGAATTGATCGAAACAAATACGGCCCTAATTATCAAAAGAAAAGGGGTTTTGGGATTTAAATTAGCACAAATAACAAAAAAGCACTGTACATCAGCTACCTTTTCGATTTTAGTTCATAACGTTGAAGGAAACACGAGTTATGATTTCAAAAGCGCTCGCACTGCCCGCTCTCTAGAAGGTAAACACAGGGAAAACCCATCAAAGTGGTCCTCCAACATGGCGGACGGTAATTCAAGGGTCACGTGAGCGCACACACTCTATAGAGGATTATTGTGTTTACTATTTACTGCATGATTTGAAGAATTTTTCTGTGTTTTTTACAGGATGGGTGCTGGCAACCTGAACCATCGTGAATTGCATCAGATGATAAAGTTGAGGACAGGCGGGATGTCGCTGTCAACACACATCACAACACACCACAGTGACTTGAACGCATTTGAACAGGGACTTGAATTTTCCTCGCACTGCCTCGACAAGAACCTTCCACATATGTTTTACTTATGGGGGGAAATATTTGCAAGGTTTGTGTTGTTAGTTTTATTTATTCATTTTCCCTTCAATGCCCTGCAACCCTGCATGAACTCATACAAAGTCGCTCATAAATGCAAAAGTTTTTCTCGTGAACTTTGATAAAATGTGCACATTTTTAAATTTTGCCATGCCCAACCAAAGCTATTATTGTTTTTACAGCGCAAATCGCTAGAGTGCAACAACTCTTATCGTACATTTTAGTCTTTCCATATCAGTAAAATACCGAAAAACAATCAGTACCATGGATACTTAAAACCAGTTAATATTTATGCTTTTTTTATCCACTAAATGTAGCTACCGTGTTTAAATAACAATAAAGTTCGAAGTTTGGTCAGAGCTTTTGCACTGTACTGTTGTTCAATAATTGATTGCAGACCAGCGCTGAACGACACGAATCTACTGCGTACCTTAGTGAACTTGTTTGCCTCGGACCTGGCAATGTCCGTTAGTCAATCAGGGCATTTGTATGCGATGACTCTGGCGTCCAGTTCTCTTTGCCCGGCTTCTAATCTTGTCGAGCAGTTTGGAGGACTCTCTCAGGTATGGTTTAGTGAGCGGTGGTACAATGACTCTGCATGTGTGTTTTATTCATTTTAGCTCTTTCCCGTTGAGTGTCGTAAAACCAAAACCAAAGTTATTACTCTGGCCAATAACAGTAGAGGCAGCTCTTCCAATCCACCAATCAGAACACGAGACAAATACATGCAGCCGCTGCCAAGCGCGGGAAAACGCATGCAGTTAAGTCGCAATTGGTTTTGGTTTTACTTCTGATTGGCTGAGGAAGTGGCGCGAGATTTTTTAGCCAATCACAAAGCCTATCAATACTAAACCAAAGCAATTGCGAAATTACTTTCGTTACTCAATTGAAAACCGCTCTTTGCGGAAAAGCAACGTCAAATGTCAAGTGCCTGTTGTTTGTGCAGAGGGTCGATATCACAGAGGTTTTTTTAATAGAAAATAGATGGGTATTTTGCCGGGACCCTAAAGAGTCGTCCGTAATAGAGAGGTGTCCGTAAAGGGAGGTTCGCGACTGTATAAAATTCTTGAATACATCACGGGGATTTCTCCTCTCTATAAAGAAGGTTAACGAGTGCGAATGCAGATCCTGGTTTGTTCGACCATATTAGAAAAATTCAACAACTTGGAGTAATTGCCTGCGGGAGAAATACCAATCTGCAAGAGATATTTGCTACCATACAATAAAAATGGATTGGGAAAAAACGTTCTCGGGCACAAAATGTTTTCGAAACTTTTGAAAAATGCACGCCCGGTGGCAACTGCTGTACGTACAAACATGCGACATTTAATTCCTTCTTGTTCTATTTTAGGTCTTGTTTATGAAGAACTTGGCTGAAATGGAGGATTTAACGCCAGTAATTGAGAAATTTGGCACCATTGCGGTGAACGTACTGGAAGGGACACAGTTCAGGTGAGAACAGACAACAACCATCACTAGAAACAAAAACTAGCATTTCGTGTTGTTGTAGAACGGCCTAACATAGGTTTATAGCAGGAATTTTCTTTCGGGAGTTTAATTTTTTCTGAGTGGGTTTTTTCAGTTTTGTAGGATCATAATTTTGCGATAAAGAAAGACTTAAAATAATTTGGCGTTATTAAACTTTTTAACGATCCAGAAAGCCATTGCTGGTCAAAGCTTCGCTAAAGCTAATTTATGAGATCACACCAACTTAATTTCTTTCTAAACTGTAGCAACTTAAATGTTTACTGAACGTTTATTGTTTCGACCACACGGTGACTTTGGCACGCAATTCGTTATTTTTTTAAGTTTAGTAGACGCTAAATCTTCAGGTGGAAGAATCACCAGTTTTCGTCTAACGTTTTAGAGTGCGTGTTTTAGGGAGTATTTTCATTCAAATGTATGAACAGTCAGTGATCAATAGAAAGAGTCTTTGGCGGTATTGTTTATTGTTTGTTGTTGTTGTTTTTGTTTGTTAAGACAAGTGGAACTTTAAAATATTTGCCTTATCGTACACCAACAAAAATAAAACAAGTGGTTTTTCTGTAATTTCTTTTGAGACACCATATTCGCTGACTGGGTTTTGTCTCAAGGTGTGCTGTAAATACTACAGCTGAAGGTCGAGGGGCGGTAGAAACTGCTTTAGAAGGGTTCTGTGATTCTTTGCCCAGCAGCTTGTACGAGGAATCATCTCATGTTAAGGTATTTGGATTAAACGTGGATTTTAAGTTGTCGTTGTGTTTTTTTTGTAACGTAGCAATCTTTATATTTCTTTTCTGCTGATTGGGGCCGTCTTTTACCATGTGTTGGATCACAAAGAGCATCAACCTCGTCCTCATGCATAAATTATGTAGTTCTCATTTCGTCCTCATGGATAAATTATCTCGTACTGGTGCATAAATTATCTCGTCCTCATCGCGTCTTCGTGCATAAGTTACCATGTATAGATTAAAAATCCAAGATGGCCACCAAAACGTTTTTGTTTCTCACTACTATACTACGAACGAACGAACGAATTGCTGACTGACTGACTGACTGACTGACTGATTAACAACATACTATTACTACTAAGACGAGCGCACTCGGATACTCCGGGTGACCTTGTTCCATTCTGTCTGATGTTCCACCACCCTTGACAACTCGTGTTTATGCAATCCAGTGTCTTTCTATAACAAATCATAGCCCGTCGCTAGGCGCCCTCTTAATCTCTCATACCGTTAGTTGGTACCCCAAATTGCTGCAAATCGATTTTAGTTGTATCTACATTCCTTATTCTGTAGCGCAAATCACCTACTTTAACTTGGGTTTCACCTTTAGAACCCAGACTACCAGCCGAGTGGTGTGAAGACCCATTTTGAGGTACCTTTCCCAGTGAATTACATCAGCAGATGTCTTCCTACTGTGCCCTATGGCCACGAGGACTTCTCCAAGTAAGCTATGTCATCTTATCAACGTAGCCTATAAAGAAGGCGTATTTGGGAGGCGAACGACCGCTGAATTAAACGTGGTCTGAGGCGAGTCAAAAGACGCGACTAAGGGTTTGGGAGTCAGGCTGGAAGGCGAAGGAGAAGGAGAGGGAGAATGAATGATTTTTTTTGTTTGCGTTAACCTTAGCAACCCTGTGTTCCTTTTGCATTTTCACTTGAACTGTTGGATGTTAATTTCTCTTTTTAGATTAAGAATCCTGGCCAAAATGCTTTCGGCGAACTTTCTACACCGCGAGATAAGGTAGGGTTAGTAAATAACGCATTTATTTAAACAATAAGTGTACACGTCGCCCAAGGAGAGAGAGTTGTATTCATGTTATATTTATTTTGTAGTGAGTTGAAGTGGTTGTCGACCAACAATGTCGGTTCTAAATTTTGCCGATTATTTTCAATACCAAATGCGACTTCATTTTCTCATTTTGAAAACCCTCGTACAATAAAGTGAGAAAGTCGTAATGTTCATTGTGTCAAGAACATGGGACCAAGAAAAAATCTAAATCCTCCACGGGAATCAAACCCATGACCTACCGTACACTGGTCGGATGTTCTAATCACTGAGCTACGAGGCTTATGACGAGCAAGGCCATTTACTAGGTTCATATATGACATGCGTACTGCTAGGATCAGCATTGTTGAAAGCATCATGTGTGATAAAATGGGATTACGGTATTTCAAACTTTTATTTTTAGGGAAAAAGGTGGAGCTTATGGTAGCGGGGCGAAAATTAGTGGTGGCATCTTCTGCTTCTACTCTTACAGGTAACAACCAGCAAGTTAGGTGTTACGTGTTTATATTTAGACAAATTATTCGTCTTGGTATAAATTTGAAGATGAATTAGGACGGATAATTTGACGTTTCCCAGAAAAGGACTGGGGAGAGGAAACAGGCGTTCCAAGGAACTTTGCAAACAAACGGAAACCAGTACCCCTCTCGCTTCCGTCCAGATATAAATTTAAAGACGAATTAACGGAAGAATCACCCGATTTCCCCATAATTCGTCTAAACGCCGAATTTATATCTAGACAAATTATCCGTCCTTGACGAATAATTCATCTGAGACGGATAACTCGTCTCTAGTATAAATTGGGCCATTGTTTAGATTTTCAAAGATAACCTGCACATCTCCTTTCAGGGGTCTTTAAGTTGAGCGTGTTTTGTTATTATTACACCAAAAGGGAACTTTGGTTTTTTTTTTACGCATTTCACTCGGAATGAAACAATAGCTTTCCTTTCTCGGTTGAAACCTCTTCCTACAGCAGGTTATTAAACTTGGCCACTTTATATTTTCCTTTATAGTTGTTTGACTTAGCCCTCAGCGGAAAGTCTTTTTTACTGTTTTTTTTTTTTCAGAGATCCTAACTTCGAAGAAACGTTGTCGGCGTTTAACAACTCTGTCCAGTGGGCAGCTGAGGGAAAGTTTACAGACCAAGACATCGAGGAAGCTAAGATTTCTGTATTAGCGCAAGTAAGTGTCAAACAAAAGCAGGATTCGTATAACTGTTTTCTGTTATATAAGCTGTTGACCTGGGCCCGGTTGTTCGAAAGCCGATTAACGCTGATCCCGGATTAAAAGTTAACCGAGGATTTTATTTCTCTGTTTAAAAATGTTTTCAAAAAGTCTTTTGTAGCCAGTAGTGAAGACAAGTTAAAGTCGAAACTGAAGGGCAGAAAACCTTGAAAAATTTTCAGTTGTTGAGTTGTTTAACTGGATTCAAAATTGACGCTAATCCTGGGTTAGCTTAATCGTGCTTTGAACAACCCGGCCCAGAAGTGGGGAACGGGTCAATGTTCAAAAGGCCAGTTTCTCGACCTTTGAATCCTGGCCAAACGGAGACCCGCGGCGACGCAAGTTGCACAAAAAAAACGTCGCATTCAGCCCTGCGCATGTGGTCAAAAGGTGCGTGGGTGGCCAAAAGGTGAAAACGTTCTCCTTGCATGGAATTTGAAGTTGGTCATAGATATCGCAAGTCATCGCAAGTAAATCCGTCTCAGTTTGGCCAACAACACAATCTGCATCTAAACAACAACTTACCGGGTGATGTTGATCATTTTGTTTTCAGATCGACGGACCAATATCACCCAGTAACCGTGGCATGTTGTACTTCACTCAAGGCGTGACAGATGACATGCGTCAGAAACAAAAAGACCAGCTGTTCAGCGTGACCAGAGATGATCTCATTCACGTGGCACGCACGTGAGTATCATGTGTTTTCTTACCACTCCCACATGTTCCTTTCCTACCTCGAAAGTTTTCTTTCTTCTGTTGTAGCACGCGCAAACCTTCTATTTGATTTTCCGAGTAGTACTGTAGCTCTTTCAGACCTCTATTTTTATTGGCCCCGTAGTACTGTAGCTTCTATTGTGTTTAGGTCTAGAGCTATTGTTTCTGTTGTTTAACCTATTGTTTCGTTAACCAATCACTGAGCTTGTTTGGAAAGGTACAGCCTCTCCCGATTTTCCGGCGCCTTCATGAGCTGACGTCCGGTTTCACTGTAAAGCGCCATGAGACATTTGGTCATATAAGTCATTCATTCATTCATTCATTCATTCATTCATTCATACATTCATTCATTCATACATTCATTCATTCATTCATTCATTCATTCATTCATTCATTCATTCATTCATTCATTCATTCATTCATTCATTCATTCATTCATTCATTCATTCATTCATTCATTCATTCATTCATTCATTCATTCATTCATTCATTCATTCATTCATTCATTCATTCATTCATTCATTCATTCATTCATTCATTCATTCATTCATTCATTCATTCATTCAAGTTTGACTACCGTTTTTCTCCCTCCAACAAAACATTGATTTTTCCTTAGGTACTTGGCCTCTCAAGACATTCCCAACTCGATTGCGGTGCTAGGACCTGGAAACAAGGTTACAGCTAATGACAGCTCATGGATTGTACGAAGAGAGAGCTTGGGTTAGCACAAGAGAACATGATGGTTACGATAACCTCCAGAAATCCTGACAAGGCATGCCGCGTGGTAGAAAGTCACTTAGAAATGTCGCAGACGAATCTCATGCAGCTATATCGACCGTCATTGTCAGACGATTAAAAGACCCAGACAGAACTGTGTCGCTATCAGTAGCCGGTTTCTCCCTAAATGTTAATATTTGCTTACGACTGCCGCATGCGATTTTTGTAGCGCGTGCTGCTCTCATCTTTTCCCGTCTTTCTATACAGTCATGGTAACAAGACTGTAAGTATTGGGGAACGAGAAAAACTTTAGAAACACGAGCCGAAGGCAACTACTGTTATCACAGCTATTTCGTGTTCTCCTAAACTTCCATGATTGTTAAAATAACTTATGGAAACACGGAAAGAGGAAAGAATGTTTTCTGTTTCTTTTATGAAATATGCGCTCAAAATAATTGTTTCCATAGAATTATGGTAAAATGCTTCCAACCGATCTAGAGCGCAAGCAGTATCTCGCTTATTTTATAAAATCGTATACGACGCAGCTGTTGTTGGGTTTTAAAACCTGTTTCAAAATCACACGACACTTTTAATGCCGTACACGACAGTCGTAACGCATACGACTTTAGCGTGACGCGCGCTACCGAAAACGTAAACGACAGTCTCGGGGTCAACCTCGTTCGCAGGGTCCACTCTCTTCAGCTACGTCATCATCGATGATGACATAGAGAGTTAAGAGAGTGGACCCTGCGAACGAGGTTCTCTCGGGGTCTTCCGTTCAGTGATACTCGACATGTTGAAAGGCAAAAGGGAATATCAAGTGATTTTTCATGGCGCCAACCTGGCTCATCATTTGGTGTGCTTACCGTTGTTTTTTACACCGTGTGCCAGTAGTTATGGAGTTATGGTAGCACGAGGACAGCGTTGAATAACGCACTGAGTGTGCTCGTTACGTCACTGCTTTCCTCGTGGTGGAAAATTTGTCAATGAGTCAGTTACTTAGCCAAAATTTCACCCTTTTACCGATGAAAACAAACTTTCTGAAATTAGATACAATATTGTAGTGGCTGTCCAAAAACACACAGACACAGTTCCTTAACCAAGCAACACGGTGCTCAACCAACGGGTTTGTTTATGGTACGGGAAAACCCCATAAATGTCGTCCATTTTGAGTTATCCGCCACAGTCGGCGCCCGCTGACTATTCAGCTTTATTCAGCTTTGTCTAGTTGCAAACACGAGACAAAAGCAACTATTTTTTCAGTTATTTCGAATTCTCTTGAACTTCCATTCGTCTTACCATAACATTTTGGAACCATTTTTTTATGAATAAAAAACGCTCGAAATAATAAACTACGTCCTGTTACCCAAGAGATTGGCCAGTAAAATAGTGAAGATAGGACAGCACCCTCAAGGGCTCTCAAGACAAAAAATAATTCCTTTCGTATCACTGACGACGATTTTTAAGGAAGAATTGTTTTAAAATAAAAATAAATTGTCTTTTATCAACGAGTTTACTATTAGTTTTGTTGTGAGAAGAACTTGATAAAAACACTCGAGGCATCCCAGGAACCAACGACATACTCAATCTACGAAAAAGGCCGATTCCGTAATTGGGTCGCGTCAAATTAACATCGCCTACATGCGGTCGGACACCTTATTAAGAATTATATAACGTAAAGTCGACTATAATGTTGTTTTTTTTGTTACGATTAAAAAATCTTTCTTTAATGTTAAAAGGGAAATCTATAAGTCCCACCCAGAATCGAACCAGTCACTTCAGCTGGTGTCTCGGCTATTAGACAGCCTTCACTACTAATTTAACTCATCGAGCTAATCTGCTTTTTACGTTATATAAGCTTCAATAAGTTGTCCGACCG
This sequence comes from Dendrophyllia cribrosa, assembly GCA_024195265.1. Classification (NCBI taxonomy): domain Eukaryota; kingdom Metazoa; phylum Cnidaria; class Anthozoa; order Scleractinia; family Dendrophylliidae; genus Dendrophyllia; species Dendrophyllia cribrosa. The sequence goes on from JAJLRJ010000004.1 coordinate 51,760,897, forward strand.
CGTGCAGGGCCTCCAACCTGAATCACACTGGTGTGTGTGTGTGTTAGGATAGGGGATGGCTCTCGTTATGGCAGCAACGCCATCAATTTTACTGTACGCTATTTTGATTGTCATTTTCTGGAAGAAGGTAATAGATTTAATAATTTTTAATGAAAAAATTTAGTTTCTTTATGTGGACATTCCGGGCCGACCTAGTTACAAATTGCGCCACCTTGAACTACCCAGAGCACGCATAGTTTGAGGTAATTTGTTTCTATTATTATTTAATAATTATTCGCCGAAGTGGAGGTAAATATCTACCACCATTCACCGACACTGAGGTAAATAAATGTTTACATTTTAGTATATACCCGCCCTATTTCTCACACGGGGAAAAAGACTTGATAATGATACCAAACCAGTGCATAGCCAGCCAAAATAGTTACTTTATTCCTCAGAAATTAGAAAAAACCCCGCGCGCTTAATCCAGAACAATGCCGTAGGTGCATAGCAAATACTATCCCAAGTTTGAGTAGCCAATCAGAGCGCTCGAAAACTCCATATAAATCCATTGTTTTGGTATACTACTCGACAATATACATGCGCTACAATGCAATACAGCCAGTGCTGATCTTCAGACACTGGTGGTACCAGTGTCTCAAGATCGTACAATAGGCCATTCGATCCGAATGGCTTTTTCAAGGCGAGGCCTGGTACCCGGTGTTTACTGAATATTTGGGCGATGTAGCAGCTCTGGTAAGGTCTCGCACCATTGGTTCGATACCGTTCGAGAGAACAATAGACCAAACAACACAACAATGGACCCTAGCCCTAAAAATAATAGCTGTGTTTTACAAGGCCAATGAAAATAGAGGTTTCTGAGAGCTGCTACACTACCGGAATATTTATATCCACAAATTTTGTATCACGTCTCGCTTAAATGACTTGAAGAGGCTTGAGGCAACTCGCAATTGGTCTTTTCACTGATATCGTTCTAGGACCTCTTCCAGCTCTGCATCAATACTATCTGGCTGAAAACCATCTTATCAAAACAGATTACTTCGAGAAAAGATCTCAGCTTTGCATGCTAATTGCCCAATTTTAGATAATGAGATGTTCCCAAGGGATGACGTCACATGAACTAAAACGGAGGCAAACAGTAAGGCTGAATGGTTCTTTCCCACATGATTAATTTAAACTTAGTTTTCTATATATATTTGGGACGTTCACATGCAGCTAGATCGCGTCAGAAAGTTCTTTTGTTATTTGTAAACGATCTTATGTTTGTGTAACAAGAGCGATGTCATCGTTCGTAAGCTAGCCCTCTAGCACCGAGACTCCCTCCGCCAGTCCTCCTTTGGACGGGTGAGCACAGCCAAGCATTTTCCCGTCACTGTTGAAGGTGACGGCCGCGCCTATCCCCGCCACTTCCTCCGCCGTTTGAGAATCTACTTCAGTCAGGGGCTGTCCGAATTCCTCCACTTGTTGCAAGATGTTCTCGTCGATGGTGAACTTTTCCACTTGAATGTCCTGTTGAAAAGAGTGAGGACTTGGAACAAGAAATGTGGGCGCTTCGAGTGCTGCTTTAGGATTCATTCCGCTGTCCAGAATGTTTGTCAGGTACTGTGGGATAGCGAGTGCATGTGATGGACCCGTGCATGTCATAGCTAGCACTGGTACCAGGCCAGTATGGAACGCGGGTTCGCCTCTTTCCTCTGGAATAGCTTCTGGCTCCCAGGCGTCAGGAATACCCAGATGAGGAAACTCTCTGGAGTAGTTTTCCTCAACGGATTCCACTCCTAGTATCTCCTTTTCTTCCGCTGTTTCTTTGCTTGGAACTTTTTCCTCTTCCAATTCATTTTCTTCATCTTCTTTTTCTCCTTCGACATCCGTAGGATGAGGCCTTCGTGGCACTGGCTTCAAAGGATGTGGGTACAATTGAGGATCTGTAGGGTGCGGCTCCTCGTGCCCCCCCTCTATGTCTGTAGTCGGAGTGGAAGATTCTCTGTGGATCAGAAACGTGGTTGGAGTCTTAGCCTCATTACGTATCTTCTTTCGTTCATGAGAAAATGCTCTTTCCTCTGCAAGTTCGTCTTCCTCGACGTTTTCTTCAGTCTTGGCAGGTTTTGCTGAAAATTTGTGTTCTGGCTTCACAAATGGTAGCTCTTCCAGATGCGATGCAACCTGGTTATGTGATCTGAGGATCACCAGTTTGTGAGGTACTTCTACTTTAGTGTATCCACGATGTTTTAAGGTTCTGTGTTTGTCCGTAAGCCTTTTTCTGTGCTTCTTGGTCAGAGGAACGTCTCGTCGGAGCCTTCGGCCGAATTCATCGAGCCCACGAAACTCTTCTTCGAATATAATCACAGGCTGAAGTCCTGAAGGCACTCTTCTGCTGCTTCTGGTTCCTTTTAATAACGACTTCAATGCGATTCCCGAACTAGGGAGACTCACTCCCTGCACGAATAATCCTGAACCCCATAACCCGCTGTCTGTACCATGCACCAAAGAGCACACGTTACCACTTCTGTCCACTGCGACTACTCCAGAAGACCCGTGTTCATGACCCTCCATATCCATCTCAACACTTCCCAACATCTCTCGCATGACCTCGTTTATTTCTTTCATGCTCTCAATGGAGCCAATTTTGTCCCACAGTTCCTCGGCTGACTCTTTTCTTCTTCGATCTGAATCGTCCACATCTATGCCCAGGTGTTCCTTAAGAAGTTGCTTTCCATTTGGAACAGCATGCGTGAAAAACGAAATAAAAGAGCTTAGACGAGTAATAGAAGCCAGCCAAAATAGCTTTGTGGCGTTTGTCAGGTACGAATCCGTCGAGCCGCCGATTCCGGCCAACTCCATTAAGTTCAACTTCTCCAAGAGCTCAGCACCACCCCATTCTGCGCCTGACGTCATCACGTGATACGTCTGGTACAAGGTACTGGCAGACTGAGGTGACCTCACGAGGTATTCAGTCATGTCCTCCATTGTGACGTAACCTTTCTGGCTTTGAACCGTTTCCACCATATCCTCAGCCCATGGTCCCCGGTAGAAATAGTCCTTCCCATGCTTGGAGAGGCGCTTAAGGAACTTGGCCAGTTTAGGTTGTCGAAATCGTTCTCCAGCTTTGTAGAGTTTTTTTGTCTTGGGATTGGTGAAAATATACTTGCCTATGAGCAAAAAAAGGAATTCAGGTTAAAGAAAACAAAATTTCGTTCATTTATAGCCCTCATAGTAAGAGTATTTCTTACTCTAGTTTTAACCAGTTACCTCCTGAGCAAAAATAATTTTATATAAAATAATGTAGTTTACGGTAGAGGGCATCATTTCGGAACTTTTTTTCTTTCTACCTTTGTTCATTGCCAGAACTACCTTTCAAGCTCTGCAAAGTTTAGCCAGACTGCATCCGGAAAATATTCTGAATACAAATAGAATATGGTTAAATTGGCTACGGAACATTCCAGGAAATTGATCTGTTCATATCAACTTTTTTTGTTTAAAACGTGTTGGTGGTTTATTGACAAATAAAAAATCTGTACGTCATATTGTTTGCAGTGTTCTGAGCGGATAATTTCTCTACGGAAATAAAAATTGTGTTCGACGTCCTAAATGTTTTCCTGGAATGTCCCGGAATTATTTCATAATTCCCAGCTAGAAAATTGCTCAAGTCTCCCGAATTGTGGCAAAATGTACCGATTTCCGTAAGAATTTTGTTTTTCTCCCGAAACAGGCCTTCTTTAGAGTTGTCATACCCCTTAGGCCCGGTTCAAACGTCGAATTTCACATGTGCCGAATCTAATGCAAATGAGCAAAATCTATTGTTCTTGTTCATTTGCGTTAGATTCGGCGCAGGTGAAGTTGGACGTTTGAACTGGGCCGAGTATTTGTGGCGAGCAAAAGAAAGACATCTTTAAACGATTTAACCCTCTGAAACGTAAAGTCTTTTGCAAGATACGTTGCTCGTCAGGATGGTGTTTATGTCCGATTTCGATAACATGAAGTCACTCCTGCATGGGATGCATTGCAAAGTTACCCCGAGCTTTCTGCTCACCGATACAAATTTTTACACATGGGTGGGGAGGGACAATGCGGAGTAAGGTTCGTAGTGTCTCCATCAAGACAAATAACACGACAGAGACTAGGTTGGATACACCGGCCTTTGTCTCATCGCGAACAACTTCACTACACCCCTGTCCACACCATTTTCTCTCAGGACTGATCATACGCGTGCATTGAGTATACATATGACACACATCGATACATGATTCTTTCAAGGGTCACTGAATAAGATCTCGTACCTTCTTTGGTTCGCAAAAGGCTTCTCGGATTATAGTTCTTCTTAATTTCCTCCGCTAAATGAGCAGGAAGTTTAAATCCTTTTTGGGAAAAGTACAACGCGGGCTCCAAAAGCTTTGACAGCGGAAGCAGTCCATACTTCGCCGAAGCGCTAGACACGGCCGCTATGAATCCTGGGACTAGGACCGAGGCTCCGTTGCTCCTGTCGGAGTAATGTTCAGGGATCTGAGCCGGGTCTATGTAGTAAGGCTTGTTCCATCCCCCGTCAATGTTGTAAGTGTCGCCCGTTGAGCTGTCATAGTACAGGATATTGGCCACGCCAGCATAAGACACGTGAGAACCTGCTGCTAGGGCGATCTCTGTAGAAAGGAAAGAGAAAAGTACAGTTGAACCTCCAGCTTCACAACGGCTACTTTGGAGACAGAGTTTTCTGGTCGTTGTAGAGAGGTGGCTGCTGTGGCAGGTAGGGGTATAATATGACACCACTTAAATTATTCTGGACAGTTATGAGTAATAGAAAAGCATGTTGATCTTTGCCTTTTTAAATTTATTGGCGTTTACTGAAATTTTATTAACGGTTATTTACTGTACGTGTGTCAGTTGTAAAGAAAGATGATTAAACAGTAGACTTGTGAGAATTTTTTTCTCGGCTGATCTCGAAGGTGCCAAAATTATTTGAACTCATTCATAATTATTGAAACAAACTTGTATTCAGAGTGATTGCTACTCCGTCCATATAATACCGAGGACGTTTTGCGATCACTAGTTAGATTTTCCATTCGTTCGACTTCGCCCCAAATTAACTCTTTCACCCCCAGAGTCAATTACACGTATGCACGTTGGCCGCCAGGGACGAAAAAAATGTGGGCGTTTTATAAGGACTGTCAGTTCCGTAAATAAGCGTCCACCGTCCATTCAGTGCCCCTGTCCCCTTAGTGTGATGAAAACTAAAATATACTCTAACGCCTCACCAATGAATAAAATTAAGTGACAAGAATGCACAAGGTGGAGTAGGCTAAATCTACCCCACATTTTCTTTCAAGGACAATAAATTGTCCGCCATTCATGTAGGCTCGCCGATCAGACCAGCCGCTGTTCGGGAAAATGAGCCCGCGCGGCTCACAAAGATCGGCGGAAATCGAGCCTACCATTCATACCAATTTATTGAAAAGGGAGATACGAGTGATTTGCAATTTGTTCAAGGAAATACAGTATTGTTTCTTGTTTTTCATCAATATGTCAAAACGAGCTATTTTGCTTGCTTGAACACCATCGAAAACAAAGGTACTATAAAGAACGCAAAAATGAATAATTTTAAAAATTCCGGTGCTATAACACTTTTCAGAACAAAGTCGCTTGTCGAGAAAATAAATACCAGGAAATTACAAGATTTAGTATGCGCTCGCTATACTGGTTTCCCCCTTGAAGATACTGGCATACCGTAGAGTTACGAAAGTAGCGGCCCCACGAAAGTAACGGCTACCCGAGAGTAACGTTAATTTTTGGACTGTCCTAGTAATTCCCGAAAATAATGGTTCCCTGAACGTAATAGTCCAATCCATACTGAGGTCTAACGTCTCCTGCAGATGGAATACTTTAGTGTTTTACTGTACAATACTGCCGAGGGTTGCCGAATTATAAATGAGAAAAAGAGAATTAAAATGACGTTATGCCTATTCCGTGGTTGTGTTTATCATCGTTCTTTTTTTCAATTACTCACATATTTTAGGTGCCCGAAAGTAACGGCTACCTGAAAGTAGCGGTTACCCGAAAGTAGCGGCTACCCGAAAGTAGCGGCTACGCGAAAGTGGCGGCTACCCGAAAGTAGCGGTTACCCGAAAGTTGCGGTTACCCGAAAGTTGCGGCTACCCGAAAGAAGCGGCTACGCGAAATTGGCGGCTACCCGAAATAAGTCTGTTATTTTTCGAGATAACAGCATTGAACAAGAAGTCACAGGCAGCAATCAAACCCGATACGTTTTCGGAAACAAGACCCTGAAAAGTCGCACCTGAATAACAAACGTTAGTTCTAGAAGTAATATATCAGGATCAAGCAAACACCGATAAAGTGGGTTGAAAAAACGAGGTGCATGATAACGCTTCTCAAAACATTGATAATTCGTGGAGAAATTTAAAGCAAAAGTTCGCCAAATTATATGGTAATCAGTATATCACTTATCAAAATCTCCTTTACGGTAGTGATTTCCCTAGTTTATCTTCATGAAGTATGAACGAGTTTGAGAAATTTAATTCACACTGCGTTTATCTGATCATGAATTCCGCTTTGAGAAGAGATAAGAAATCAGCTGTTTTCCCCGGATAGCCGGCATCGTAATCAGTAAATCTCCTACTGCTACCGATTCCTTAACCACTTAATTAATTTTCCCTATCGCTGCTTTTTAACTCTTTAACTCCCAGATTTGATTATAGAGACATGTAATGTACTTCTAACTTTTGAGTCTGTGGACGAAATCCTATATTATGATGCGACCATTCAAATGAAACCTCTTCAGCAGTACTTCTGTTACCATGTGTTTTTCAATATTTTACAAAATGATGGGATTTTTCTTGAATTTTCATATTTGGCATTCTTGGGAGTTAAAGAGTTAAACTTGGTTGGCCCAACTTGGGAGCTGAAAATATCGTCAAATTGACACTAGTTTGCAAAATCAAAAGTTTAAGAAACAATCTGATAACATAGTGGCCGCACTTTATATAACTTCAGCCCACCGGCTCAAAAGTTAGCACAACATTGCAGCTAAAATTGTGGCTGTATTATACTCTAGAAAGGACGAGTTATATAACATTCAGTTATTCTCCATTAAGAACGTGTCTAACTGATAAGATGATTGCTTATTGAGTAACGCATCGTTTGAACCAACTAATATCAGTCCACTTGAAGGTCACACTATATAAAGTGAATATCGGATTATGACCCGGCGTTATCAACAAGGAAATGATGGAATCTGACATTGTGATTTATCATATGTGATGCTGAAAATTGGTATATTTTGCCTCCAAGCAACAATTCATGAAAAATTGGGGAAAATTGTTTTGCCATTTTGGCTCCACAAATAGAAGCTGCCTATACGATAAGTCTGATTGGGGGGGTAGGAGATGGATGACACTCCCACCCCCCCCCCCCCCCCCCCGTCACCCATGCACCTTCAATTCCTTGTATGCTCCTGCACACACAAATAACTCACTCACTCACCCTAGTCATGCCTTCGTGCCACATCGCAGAAAACGAAAAGTTTGAGTTACAGAAATGATGCTCGCCTCATGGAGCGTTGTCTTATATTTATAATATAATCGTTTGCAAATGATTTTATCAAAATATGACAGCGATATTTAGGGCTTTAAATAGCTTCATTAGCCTTTGTTACACTGGGGTGCTAGTTTGACTGCGTGTATAGTACAACGTTTGCTTGCTAGTGAACGAAACTTTAAACAGGTTGTTAAGAGAACACGCAGTCATCTTTTCAGTCACAAAACGCAGAAAGAACCAGAAAGGGAGTTTGCATGATCCTCTTATCAACTCTTGAGTTGAAAGATATACAGATGGTATTCAATTATCGGTACTCTTTTAAAACAAATTAATCATTTAAGTTATCGAATGATGGTCTTATTTATGAATCGACTGTAAGCCCAACATCTGCTCTTGGTTATCAAAGCATCGACTCTGTCATTGATACTCAAATGTAGCCAGATCACGAAAAAGACACACACAGCGCCTAGGCGAAAGGCGTTCTCTCGTGAGAGGACAAAAAATGAAGATGGCGAGTGTACCAATCCGAAACCTGTTGAAGATCAAAACGCTTGTCTCACAAACCGAAGTCAAAGAACCCTTAACAATCTTCTAATGTCGACGAGTGGTAAAAATACTCGTTACTTTCTCAAATTATGTTCTCGAGAATACAAGGAGTATTTAAAAGTATAATAATTCTTAACGGATTCGCCATGCATTAATTGCGATCTTGTCTGGACTGATTAGAATACATAAGAGTTAGAAGAAACTAAATTTAATCTCTTAATTCCGGAGAGAAATTGGAGTCTTATTTCTCCCTACAAACATAATTGCATGGTAAGCAGGCAACGACACTTTTTGGTTACTGTATTATATAATCGGTTCTAAAAAGCATTGTTCCAAGCGTTCAGATAAAGGGGACCGCGCGAAGAAAAATTGCAATGGTAGTGGAAATAAAAGACTCTCCCTTCGTTTCCCTTGCTCGTTGGTTGGTTCTAACGTTTGAGTCTGTAGGTGTGGATTCTTACTCAGTGCCCTCCTGTTACTTACTTACATGGTACTGTTTATCAGTTGATGAACATGACGCCTATAACCATTCTAAAGTTATTGAACATCGGGCTGTACAAGGTAGCATTGGGCAGTACCAAGTGAAAATGTTGGAGACTGAAAACATTTTTCAGCCTTTCCCTCCCCTTCCCTAGGTCAGCTGCTGCAAGGTACATGTAGTTCTGAACTCTTGAGTCCGTGAATGAAATCCCAAACAGTTATTTCCTTTGGTGCTGCTTGTGTCGCAATAGTTTCCGAAATAAGTCAATTATGGGATGATATGTTCGTCTTCTAAGTCCCTTCTAAGTTTCAGTGAAACCAAAAAAGCTATTGAGAGTTGATATTCATATCAGTTAGAGCTCGATTAGGATAAGGGTAAAAAAGAAAACTTTGAACAAGTTAAGGCTAACTTAAAAATTGCGTGGGTGTGTACTGAGCTGGACAGACAACCACAAAGGTGAATTAATGCAAAATTAAACAAAAGGAATACGTGAGTTCAGAAAATTTGAACTACCGCCGGGTGGGCTGAAAGACTGTAACAGAATATTGCAAAATACGCAATGACAATCACACCGGTTTATTGTTTCGCAAATGTTGCCCTGATATATAGATAATGCGGATGTATCAAAAGATACACACTTGTATATCCATTATTTTGACGTGCCATGGGCCATGTGGGCTCTTGGACGCGAAATTTTGAAATGTAGAACGACGTTTTTTCGTAAATAGAATCTTGATTTTGATTCAATGATTGCAATCGAGAGAAAACAAGGAAAACGTTTTTTATAGTTAACCTGACTCCGTGTCTAAGTATTTCCACTTTTATTCAGCTTCATCGAGTTTCGTGCAGTGAGTGGTTTGTAATAGAGGGAAACCAACAGAGGTCAAAATTTTCGAAAGTTTCCCCAAATCGATTATTACAGACATCAACCCTAGGTTTCAAATTTATTTCGGCTCTAAAAGAATTTTGTTACTGTTAACAACTTGAACCTTTGCCATTCATCCACTTTTCTCAGATTAGTCCGAGTCCCATCACGTGTCAAGTTCTTATCTCAAATATTTTACAAATTCAACATCTCTGGTATCTCTGTTTTGTTAAGCAGAGATAAAAACGAGAAATTAGCCACGTTTATGTCTAAGAATATTCATTCCTAGTTTTAAAACTTAGTCAAACAACAATGGTTTCGTTCCAACATAGCGAAAAAAACAATGGCTACAAACAGTAGCAATATATCTCAATATCTAACGGACACAGTTATTTTGATATTTTGTTTTCAAAATAGTGAAATCAACAAATGATCCGCGTTCAAGCCTGGAAATTTTCGTTAATTTCAATCCATGCCATTCAAGCTTTCAACCGAAGACATTTTGTTCCAAAGCACGAAAAACTCGTAGACAGACACATCTAGGAGCTTAACCTCCCGCAGACGTAGGCGAGTTGAAATCAAATAATCTTTCCATCTTTTCAAAACTGTCCAATTAAAAGCGGGATCAGCTAACCAAGAAATGGATTCTACAAGGGAAAGCTGTATTTAATTCCTCACCGCCGATCGCAAATCTTAAATCCCCCTCACGATTATGGAGTGGTGCATGAAAGGACACCTTGTCTGATTATTTATTTAGGTCAGTGACAGGAAATGAACTTCACCAAGTGCACCGTTAAGTTCTTTTGTCGGAGTTATCTCATAAAGACAGGGGTAAACTGTTTGGAAGTGTTTTACAGATGTTCAACGCTACCTGTGAGAGCTGTTGTTAGGCAAGCATCCATAGCGTTCCCGCCTTTTTTCAGCGCCTCTGTGCCCGCATGTACCGCCATAGGGCTATTTGTTCCCGCCACCAATCCTTTCCCGTCGCTGAACGCCAGTGGCTTGGGACGTCTCTGAGAATACTGAAGCGACAGAGCTTCTAGTCTTTGAAAATCTCCCGGAAACCATGTTTTAGGAGAGAATGAAACGCTCTCGGGTGGAAGAAGAGCAAAAGCACTGAAAACAAACCCCAGGATGAGAAGCGCAACAAAATTTAGCTGATTCATGGTGGCACGTTGCCTGTCCTTGAAAACGCAAAGGATATTCTTAAAACACGTAACGGGTCTGTTTGGTTTTATATCCTAAATTGGTAATTTAATAGTTGTTATTGTTCCGTTGTCGTGTACTATCCGAGGATCGAAACTTAATAGCAACGGAATGTGACATTTTGGAGAGTGAATAAACGTAACCTTGTATTGCAGTCGAGAATGTGCATGTGATGATGTGCGATTTCGTGATCCGTGATGCTGGCCAAAAGGATCGCGGCGCTGGGGACGAGATTTTTCCAAGTTTTGCGCGCGCATACACACAAGCGAGGTTTAACACATGTGATCTTTTGACGGCAACATGGCACAGAGCCGTTTGATCCAGATTTCAATCAATAATGATTTGTTTAATAAGAGCAAATTAACCTGGAGTGAACAGCGAATCATATTGAGTGTTAGAAATTTTTTGAATGTCATCTTTTGACAGTTAGCAAATAATAACTTGAGCTCATTTTACATGTAGTGCTACAATAGCTGCATGCTGTTTTCGATTCCGTCGATTACGGTTTCAATTTTGGAGGGGTGCTTCTAAAGAAATGAAGAATCGTTTTATTTGACAACAGTGCTTTTAGTGTTGGCTTAAACGAGATGAGATGAAAACAGAATCAAACGATATCACGTCTTCGACGGACAGACGACAAATGGATGAAGAATCTCGCGAGCGAGCGAACGGTTTTCTACCCGCGGGAGTCGCTTTAGTGCCAAAGGAAGAACTACAGAGGTACCTGAAATGTAAGCGTATCGGAAATTACTTTCTGGGGAAGACAATCGGGGAAGGATCATTTGCGAGAGTGAAGCAAGGATTTCATGTCCTAACTGGAGAGAAGGTAGGAAATATAACTTAAGACTTTAGCGACACAATTATCCGCCTCAAGGTCGTAGGTTTAGGGATTAGCTTTGTCTCGCTCTTTATTCGCAACAATAGCAAGTTCTAGTATAACCAAAGATTTCCTAATTGGCCGAGCAAAATATACTATTTCTGGTTCGTTAGCGTCGTAATTTTCCTTTCCTACTTACAATCTGAAAATAAAATGGCTCTCATTCTAACGAACTTGACAACAAAAATGTGACACATACCTGGCAAACAAAGTCTGAGAATTGTTATGTTGTAGTCGCCAAAACTAATTAGAATGAACATTAAGAATTACTTAATTATTTTTTTCAGTGACATTCTTCGTGGCATATTAAATCACCCGTGTGATCGACATACTGTATATACAAAATGAACCTATTTTAGGAATGTACTGACGTGCAAAAATGTTAACCTAATGTAAATTTGTCCTTGAATAGGGCGGCTAATAGGGTATATTCCATCTTTTGCTCGCATTTTTCAACTTTTTTTCGTTCGCGTGAAACTGACAATGAAGCGATCGAATTATTATCACGAGAAATGTTCATATTCGTCCATATATTTAAAAGGTTTATGTTTCACTTCATTGAAGCAATATGAGTCTGACACATGGGTTTTTTACGTGGAGTGATTTTTTATCTGATATCAAGCCCCTCTTGTTTTTTTTATTTGCATATAACAAAGGAGAGCCAAAATCTCCAGAATCTTAGGTGAATATTTTAAAAAAAAATAGCAGCAATCATTTTCATATCGAGAATATTAGGGATTCCACTCTGAAGGAAAAATACATTAAAAAACTAGGAGAAGAAAGAAGTCGCCGCTTAACTGATATTACACGTTGTTGTGATAGCAGCATGGTCGATATTTGCAGTTGTAGATTTCTTGCGCTCCGATCATGTCTGGCTGTTTCCGTTTATTGTTACACCGGTGAGTTTGTTCGCCTTTCAATAACAGAGAGCCATAAACTGTGTACACAGTACTGGTTTATTTAGACAAAAACATTTTACGATGAAAGGCCTGCGTTATGATGTTGACATTTCCATTGAGCAAATTCAAAACTTATTCAATAGTTACGGTAATTGTAAGCAATATTGGCTTTTGTAAATTCACGAAAAATATTTTCAATCACTGAATGTTAAATTTTCTTTCAGTAATAATACTAAAAAAAACGAAAAACGAAAAATTGTGCAAGGAGCGGAAAATGGTTCTATTTCGATATCGTATAAATTTCATTTTCCTCTCTATTTTGATTCATAACTGTTAACCGCATGACATAGATATGGAGTGTAAAAAATCTATCGTTTCCGATATAGTTGCTGATATAATGGCTAAATAATTTATCTGAGTTGACCGCAACATAGCGACATCCTGTTGCTTGTAAATGCTACATGCTACAAGGTGATAGTTCTAGCCTTGAAAATAATCGCTGAGTAGAGATTATCTCTCAAGTATGTTCCAGACTTTAGTCTTCGGAATCATCTCTAAAAAAACTATGGATTAAAAACTAACTTAGGAATTTCGCGCCTGTGTATTTAGTGAAAATAGAATTACGTGTTTTTTTTTTTTTTACTCTCCATGAAGGAGAAGTGAATTGTATTGAGGTATGCGATCTCAAGCTGAGGAAATGTATTGATAACGTTAACAATTTTCCTCGCATGCAGAGGGTACTGCTTCTCGTGGATTGGTGCCCTGTGGTACACACTCGACACATAGTTGGAAATACTTCTATATATAAACAAGTCACAGAAATATAAATACCAATTTTATCCTGAAAAGTAATAAGTAAATAAACCTCAATTGACTCGAGAATAACTCACATTCATGATGTACATATTATGTAACACGAAAATAAAATTTAAAAACGAAAGCATCCTTGCTATCGAAACTTGACTTTTTTGTTTTTGTGAAACAAAATTTACTCCACGGCAGAAAAATGACCTGGTTTCACAAAATTCGCTCGTGTTAACTGGAGTTCTCGTCACATCTGCCTTCGATATTAAAGCTGTTGTTGCACGCTGCGGTTAAACCAGAAATTGAGCTGGGCCATTAGGTTTATCTTGTTTATTTTGTGAGGTACAACTAAATTGTGATTACAAATGAAACCAAACATACTGGTTTAAAGCGGAAGAGAAAAACAAAAGACATGATTCTCTGAAACCCTATTGGGTAGACAAGAACTGGAGATTGCTGCAGAACAAACAGATTAGAACTCCTAACGTATTTCTTGTCAGTCCGACAAAAAATTGGGTCATTTCTGGCTACGAGATTGTGGTATCTGAGAGTTTTTACTAGTCTTCGTGCTTTTACAAATAGCTTTTAAGCTAAAAATAAGATTAATTTTTATTTTGAATGTTTCATTATTACTGTCGTCACGTTTGAAGCTCACGAGATCGAAGATCATGGAAAAAAGAAACTAAATTCCGTTCAGTTATTGCCAAAAAAGCAAGCCCGTGGGGAAATCAAGATGTTAAAGGGAATTAGCCGGTGATTGCCAGATGTTTATTTGCTCAGTTGTTTAATCCTAACTTTAACGTTTTGTAAAATACACACCACTTAACGACTTGGAGAAGTGAAAAGAGAAAAGAAGCCGTTTCGCCCATGAACAGACGCAAGCCGGTTGGTACCACCTTGTACAACATGATAAATAGACAGCACCACAGGAGAGTGCTGCTCATAAACTTAGAACCACCTTCTGTTATAAGCGGCTTCTGATACAGCCAATTAAAAGCAGTTTCTTTTGAATGTGGTCACACTTGAGGATTTATGAGTAGAGCTTGTCCACTGCACGAAAAATCGCCTTTGCCAAACACCTTTGACGTGGGGGTAAAGGCCGTCTTTGCCACATCTTTGACACGGGTGTCAGCAAAAAGTGGCAAGGGCTGTCTTGATTTACTACAAATGTAGTGCACCTTTGGCGCTTATCTAAGGTATGGTAAAGGTGCTGTCAAATGTTGCTTTGACTTGTACAAAGGTACCTTTCGTCCCCTGTGACGTGCACCAAAACGTCTAGTACTTTTAACGCGCGTCAAAATTGTGTCAAAAGCAACGTCAATTAAAAGTGCTGTAAAATTTTGATCACCTTTGATGCCTGTGTCGCGCATTTTTGTCGCACCTTTGATGGAAATCAAAAGTGATCAACACCAATTTTTCGTAAAGGTCACGTGAATGAGGGACTGTTAGAGTAGCCCAATTTCGATATATTAAAATTCAACTTGAAACAAAAGACATCACTGAGAGGCTTAGGGGAATGATAGTAGGGATTTCTATGGTTTATTCCCCTAAGCCTCGTAGTGATGTCTGTTGTTTGAAGTTGAATTTTAATATATCGAAATTGGTCTATTCTATCCAGTTAAGATTTCGCTCAAACTGAGAACCGCATTCCCTGAAGGCTATGTGTCTACCCTTTAATTCGCAGTAATTGACTTACAAACGATGCACTATTTTCATGATGAGTTATTTCTCCGTCTGCGCATTTCGACGCAGGGAGACCAAAAAGAGCAACTGAATTAAGCGCTGTTTGATTGGTGTTTTAGCAAAATAAACTGAGTTGCAAAAGTGCATTTTGTTAGTCTTGCTTTAAGACATTTAATGTAGGCTGTAAAGCTCTTTTAATCAACAACAATAAAACATCGCTTCACACATGAAACGCAGGTGTTGTTCCGAATTGTTTAAGTAACAGCCCCAAACGTGAGAAGTTTCGTCGTCTGTTATGATTTCAAGCGAAAGTTACAATCTCCTTGAAGCTAACTGCAAATTCCCTTTGAACAGAAATCGTAAATACGTATTTTTAATTTTTCTACTCCGCTACTTTTCTTAGCTCGCCACGGGTCTCGTAGCTACAATAGGTTGTTAAAGCATCTGACCGGTGTGTGGAAGGTCACAGGTTCAATTCCTGTCGGGGACTCAGATTTTTTCTTTGTACCACGCTCGTGACATGATGAACATTATATCTTTCTCATTTCATTACCGAGCTTAATCTTTACGTATTATGTCTTTACCGTGTTTATTATAGGTCGCTATAAAGATTATAGACAAGAAGCAGGCTCATCAAGATAAGTACGTGGCTCGAAATATGCGACGAGAGGCGAAAATCATGCAAATGATTCGGCATCCCAACATTGTTCAGCTTCTTGAAGTGGTGGAAACAGAGCACAGGTAAACTCATAACAATACTGCTACAAGCTTCCAAATTAAACGGAAAATGGTCTCGGGTTATATATCGTGTTTTTATGATTGTGTCCCAGGAGCTTGCTTTAAGCTTGTTTTACTATCTTGAAATAGGAAGCAAAGAAATACTAACTATAGACACAAAATAACGCCTAAAAACGTCAAAATTCCACAAGAATGCCGAGCAATTTTGATTTCTTGACCGCCCGTCACGAAATCAAATTTTACGCAGTAGTTTGAAAATAAAGTGCAGCTTTGCGAGAATGGAAGTGGGTAACAGTTCATGATGAACTGTAATCCACTTTGATCCTCGCTATCGTCTTTTTATTACAAACTACTTGTTCCGTTTTGCTCTACAGAATCTTTTTATCCAATTAAGTTATATATTTAGTGATATTTGGCGATAAAACATGGAAATAAGACAAGCGAAGTTTCGTTATTTCGGCGGCATAGTGTCTCTTTCACGTCTACAAATGACTGAAGAAACATTTTTCTATAATTCTAAGCTGTCCGCACAGCAAATTTCGGACCGTTCACAGAAACAATTTAAATTCTCGATTTCATCTTTTACTAACTTTAGCCATAAAATGTTAGATAAACTTCGTGTCCGATCTGACCACGAACCATGTTTCCCTTTGGTGCCTCCGATTTCCCTAGTGTGGCTGAAAGATTAGGCTCAGAATTCCCTTATTCCTTCATGAATGAGATTTCAGGATAAGGAAAGAACACGATGCAGAAACCAGGCAAATTACCTACGTCCCAATCGAACATCCGATGCGCAGACCACTGTTCCATCACACCTTCACTCCAATAATAATAATAACAAAGGTTATTTTCTAATTAATATTCTGTTTTAGGATTTGGAACTATTGCCTGAGCTGGACTTTGCTTAACTCCTTGTTTCAAAGGCCGGTTTTGTTGAATTGACCAGTTTCAGCTGTATCCAAATGAATTAAGGGCCTAGGATTTTGTTTAACTATTAAACATCACTCTGTCATCCTACTGTTGTCCAGGTATTACCTGATCACGGAGCTAGCGGCAGGAGGAGATCTCATGGATTACATCTGTTACCGCAGAAAGCTCGGTGAGGTGGAAGTTAGGAAGTTTATAAGGCAAACTGTGTCTGCCGTGCACTATCTTCACCAGGGAGGGATACTCCATAGGTAAGACAACAGAAATAAGAGAAAATTATACGTGTTAACTGGAGGAAACGGGAAGTCGGGAAAGGTCTCGCAGCAGTCAATCGGTCGATCGGTTGTTGCTTTTTCTGTCGTCGTCGTCGTTGTTGTTGTTGTTGTTGTTATTGTTCTTGTGGATATCTTTTGGATTCGACGATCGTCTGTGGCGCACCTTCTAACCAGCGCTAGTTGCGGTGAATCAGACGTTGATGAATGACAACGGTTGGGCTATCTGTTGACCAATAACAGTCAAAGGAATCGTTGTAATGATACCCTTATAAGCTCCCTGGTGTTAATTTCAACATCTGGGGAAAATTGCCACCGGGAGATAATGCGCGATGGAACACACACCTTTGAGAAAGTACCAGAGTACAAACTGCCTATGGCAAACGGTCTGCAAGCCGATCGATACCAAACTAGTTAACCGCATGCATTTTTAATCCATGTTTCAGGGACTTGAAAGTTGAAAATCTGCTTCTGGACGACGACTACAACATCAAGATAATCGGTGAGCTCTTTGGGATTCCAGTTGGGCGCTATGCAGTCTTCTTCCCCGGGTGACAGGGGCTATTGTTTTCTGCGAGAAAGACTGTGAAGCGGCAAAGCTGCGTTCAAACTGCCGATGCGCTTGTACACTCCCTCGACGCTTTTTCACATTGTTTATTTAATAGCCATATCATGGTGACAAGACAATTTCTTTTCTATATAAGTCGTTTCCAAGGACTTGTAAAACCAACATACTATTTGTGAAATTACTGTTAACGCCGGCTGGTTCTTACAAATGATAGGCGTTTTTAGTTTGAAATTTATTTGAAAAATGCGATGACCATAAAATACTTATTGTCTTTTTTCTAGATTTTGGGCTCAGTAACACGATGTTCATTCCTTCTTCTGATGGTCAGTCCACTCGACAATTTCTCAAGACCCAGTGTGGATCCCCTGCATATGCCGCTCCAGAAATTTTGGGTCACAAACCTTACGGACCTGAAGTGGACGTCTGGAGTATGTACGTAAAACAAATTCTTTTACATTTGTGTCAAGATATTTTGTTATCATTCTACCATCAATATACATCAAGCTGGTTCAATATGACACTGAGTTTTTTTTATTTTAGAGGAGTAAACATGTTCGCAATGTTGACTGGAAAACTGCCTTACACAGCTGAGCCATTCCACATCACGACTCTCTACAACAAAATGAAGAGCAACGATATGAATCCCATTCCTGATCATCTGTCCGCTCGTAAGTTTATTTTCAATCGAGTGCATGAGTGATAATAAATCATTTCATACCCAAGATAGGCCAAACAAAATTCTAAGAAATATCCTGAATTTCATTTTGTAAAATAGAGCGGTTTTCAATTGAGCGTCGTAAAACCAAAACCAACTGGCAATCACTCTGGCCAATCACATGAGAAGAAAATACACCAACGAACCAATCAGAACGTGAAGCAAACACGTGAAGCCCACCACAAAGCGCGAGAAAATGTGTGAGAGCAAGTCATTATTGCTTTTAGTTTTACTTCTGATATAATTTTTAGCCAATCACAAAACGCAAAAACAAAGCAATCCCAAATTACTTTCGAAACTCAATTGAAAAGCGCTCTAATAAAAGAAAAACATTGCCATAGAAAGTGGAAGGCTTTGTGTGATTTCGTCAGCGTCTATATACTCAAATGTCATAACCGAATAACTGAACTCAAGGTTTCACCACTCTACAAGTGAAAAAATTAAATGTTTACTCTTTAAAATACGAAAAGAAGGGTACTTTGGCAATCACTTGCGTCGTAGATTTGACAAAATTTTGCCACCGCTACATGATCGTCTTTGAAAGTCTTAATTTTCACTGAGTCGAGTATCATCTTCACTTCTATGGAATAGAATTAAAATATTTCAATTTACACGGTTTGTTTATCTGAAGTTGCTCTTTCAATCAGCAGTATATATCAAAGTTTCACTGCTAAAACTGAGTTTAATACAAACGCAAGCGAAGGCCCAGGCTCAAACGCGCACAATTCTCATACCGGGAATTTCGGTTCTCGTACAGGTTCTTATTTACAAAACGGTCGTTCGAAACTGAAGGAAACGTTAATTAACTTTCATTATTATTTCTTTTTATTAGCATGTAAAGACCTTATCCGACGCTTTCTCACATTTAACCGCGAGCAACGGATAACGCTCGAAGAGGCTCTCGGTCATGAGTGGCTTCGGAAGGGTTATGATGGTCCCGTGATTCCGGTACTGTTCCCGAGTTACCCGCGGGACGAGGAGATGGATAAAAACATCCTGAGACACATGACGGACAAGATGGACTTTCAACAGTTGGAAATTATTGACGCAGTTACACAAAACAGGTATAGTTCTGGGTGTTCTTAAACAAATAAAATAAATAATTAAATACATAAATAGGAATTTCAGTGGAATCCACGAGGTGGCTCTTACTTTCTGTTCCATTGTTTCCGGATCGAATTGGAATTTAGAAATGTTGGTTTTTGTGAAAGGAGGAAAACCGGAGTACCCGGAGAAAAACCCTCGGAACAAAGAAGAGAACCAACAACAATCTCAACCCACATATGGCTTCGCCTCCGGGAATCGATCCCGGTCCACATTGGTGGGAGGCAAGTGCTCTCACCACTGCGCCATCCCTACTCCCTGTATTGGTCGGGGTGTTTTTAGCTTACTTCGTAGGGCGCCAGTTTGCAGGCTTGAATCCGGCAAGTCTTCTCACACACACACATCATGTTCCAAAAGAGTAGTATAGGGAGGTAATCCCTGGTGTTGTGGCCTGTATTGTTCACTTTAATCATACAAAGTAGAAATGGACTACAGTTTCATGGATCGAGTGAGTGAGGAAATGAATTGGCTGCCATTTGCGCAGTAACATGCTGAAGCCCGATCAATTTCGTCCACAGGCCCTTCTCCGCCTTCAAAATGGCTGGTCGGGCGTAGAAACCGCTGGACACTGAAGGCTGCCATAATACTTCAAAAGACCGTGGAGTATTTGGTCACGTGACACACGATGAAATGGCGTTTTCGGAGGTTATTTCCAGCGATATGCAGTCGTTTTGCTGTTAATGCTGTTAATCTGAGTCCGTCGTTCAAACGGAAGGAAGACATTTTATCCTGGTTTATGCGACAAAATCCTCCAGTATTTTTGGCGTATTTTGGCAGTCTTGTCCAGGGGGTTTCATCTCCCCCCATTTTAAACGCGGAGATGACCCAGGGGGCCACCCAGGGGAGGAGGTTGACCGCATCTCATCCTCGGTTGAACTTTAAAGCGTCTTTGAACATATTGCTTTATATGATTACATTACCATTGCCATTTTGCCTTGACAAACATTTAAAAAAAACCTTCCAGTTTTTACTATTGAGTTCCGTACTTTTCAATGTCTTCATCAGTATGTTTACCGAGCTAAACATTCGTACTCCAGATATGGACACTATAACTAACCCTTATTTTACTCCCAGAGTCAATTATATGGAGACATGTAGTGCAGTTCTAACTTTTGAGTCTATGGACGAAATCCTACGGTGTGACCGTTCAAATGAAACCTCTTTGGCAGTATTTTTGCATGGTACCATTTCTTCTCCAATTTTTTACAAAATGAGATTTGAGATTTTTCTATAATTTTGATGTTTGGCACTCTTGTGAGTTAAGGGTTAATTGTTGATATGCAACTTGCCGTATCTGACCGTGTAACGTTTGTTTACTCTTCATCGCAGGTCCACCTCAGCAGCAACTGTGTACCATCTTCTGAAAAGGAAACTGAAGAAGTTCTACATTAAACATCCAGAAAAAGCCAAACTGATAACGAATGCTGAAACAAACAAAGGAAGCACCGAGTCTGTTAAGGATTCTCGAGGAATTGCGCAAGAAAAAGAACATAAAAATCCGATTAAAAATAGAGCTGAATGTATCGTAGCCACGGCAGTGGTGTGTGATTTTAACGACAAAGAGGAAATAATACAAAAAGAACAAAACGAAGGAAATGATTCGGACTCCAAGAAGTTAGAGGTCCCATTATGCCGCAAGCGGCTTTCCTCTGCGAGCTTAGAAAATTTGGCAACACCAAACGGTGAACTTCCAGAAAGCAAAACTGACACCCCAAAAGATGACACAGCATCGGCGAAACTTGAAAGTGAAACCGATGGCGTAGAGAAGGATAGAACTTGTAACATTTTTAGTAGTGCGGGGATTGAAATTTCAAGAAAGAATTCCTGTAATTATTCGTCGGTTGAAGTCATGGCGATAAAAGGTCGCAGGTTGTCCTTGAACTTATCGCATATTTCAGTCGAGAGCAAAGCGACATTAAATGAAGAATCACTGAAAAACTCGTCGGTAAAGAATGTAGATGAACATGGTGAGAGGAAAGAAACTACATTAGAAGATAAAATGGTTTCTCCTCGGCGTGTGGATACTATGCCCAATCTTTCTCAGGAGAAAACACAGAAATCGCCTAGACATACAGGCCCCAACACGCCTTCCAAGGTCGGCAAAGTTTCTCTTATCAATTCCAAGGTAATTTCGATCCCCCTGCAGCAAACAAAACAGGATTCGTCCGCGGATAAGGTAATTACAGGCAATAGATTATTTTCCAGTTGTTTTATGCCTTGTAATCAATTAAAACGAGACCTGGTATACATGCAACCTGTCATGTGAAAATGAGATTTATTTTCAAGTGGATAAAAACTCATTTTCGTATGAAAGGTTGGTCACCAAGAATCTCTTTGATGACAAGGCATAAAGCAACTAGGAAATGGCCTATTTATCAAGTAATGATCGCTGCACAGTACTTAGTCTCCCACTTTCTCGTCGACTTTCATTTGATTTTGAAAGGTCACACTTAACGATGTCATCCGCATACTCAAAAGGTAAAATTGCCTTGCACGACTTGCACAGCATAATAAACAGTATCACACGAAAGTACTGCTCAACAAATTCATTTGAATGCTCACACTACAGGATTTGTACACTCGGCATAAGTACCGGAAGCACCTTACATAAAAGAGTATAAAAGAAGTACTCAATAGCTTTCATTTGAATGGTCCGCACACTGTAGGATTCCGTCCACATAATTTATTCAATAGTTAGAACCATCTTGTACAGCATGATGAACAACATTACATGAAAGTACTGGAAGGTAAGCGTTTCATTTGAATTTTCACACTTCAGGATTTCATCCACATATTTCAAAGTTAGAACCACTTTCTACTGACAGCATAATAAACAGCATTACATGAAAGTACTGCTCAGTAGCTTTCATTTGAATTTTGCATTAGGATTTCAGTTGCAGCCACAGACTCAAACGTTAGAGGCATATTACTGGATTGAAGGTTTAGTTACACACAGCTATTATCGCTTGCTTATGCACGCGTTTTCATTTCATAGGCCAAATTACCCCACAAAAAGTTTTCACTTCCGCAATCCTACTTGCCGCATAGGAACCTGGGAACTAATAAGGAGAGACAACCCGTTACCAGTCCCTTCAGTTTCACATCGCCTTGGTCCTCCACGGACACAAAGCGAAGGAACAGAAACTCACTGCCGCCTTATGGATTGTGCTGCCAGTTAACAGCGATCAAGGCGCAGGACGAAAATGACGAGACTGCATCGCGTGCGGATCACGAAGCTCAGTGCATTGAACTAGATACTAGAATTGCGCAGACGTGGAGAAATGTGTATCGTTCGCCTGCATCTACCGATAAAGGAAAACAGCGGAGAAAAACGATCGCCACGTCAGGGGGAAAAGAATTGCTCAAGAGTATAAACAACACTTTAGGCAAGCTGATGGAGGTTCAAGATAAAACAGAACCGGCCAAAGCGCATGCGCAAGACGGTTTATTGTTAAGATCACGCTTGCCTCCGACGACGCTGAATGGACCCAAACGCGAGTCACCTATAGAGGGCGTGAAAATATCGCTAATACAGGAGGATGCTGCTACGGAGCGAGTTAAGGAAAGGAGAAATTCTGGCTTGAAGATAAGCTGTAGGATGAAGGACACACACTCGCATATGCCCCAGGTCTTGTCGACTTCAAACAGTGAATCGAACTCGACAAAAGAGCAGGAGAGAGCCGTTCGAAGGCGAAGAAGGAGGACACTCGAAAATAAGGTTCCAATAATAACGAGTAACGACATTTTATCAAGACGCGATGATAGCGGCAATCTAAGACGTCATGTACGCGACGACAAGTATGAGTCTTCTCATCAAAGTCCGCGTGGTGAGCGCCCGTCACGTGATTCATTAGAGGAGATTATTTGAATGGTATTAGATACAAGACGAGATAAACTTTATTTATAGAGGTTGGCGTACACAGGCAGGCAGTCAGGGAATTAGCACCGTTTATGGCGGAGTTCCTTACTTGTTGACTCGTCCTCAGTCTTCTCTCAATTTCGTGATCCTCCCCCTCGCGCGCCGGCCTTAAGCCGCGCTTTTCTCGTCCCGAATCTATCCCCTGCGCACGTTCCCCGCGTCTTGCGACTCCCAAGAGAGACGACTGGAGACGCGTCAGCCTTCCTTGCCAAGCGACATGACTTTGCTATATGGGGTCACGCTGACGTCGTACGTAGATTTTCTTAAACAACATCTGTTGTGCCATTAAGGAGCTAATTACTCGAAGCTTCCGCTTTATTATTGAATAGGCCATTTCCGAGTTACCTTTAGCCTCTCTATCAAAGCGAGGCTAGGTGCGAAACCTTTCATATGAAAATGAGTTTTCATTTGCATGTGAATGAAAACTCATTTTCATATGAAAGGTTGTGTACCTAGTCTCGCTTTGACAACGAGGCGTAACGTAACTCGGAAATGGCCTATTGAATTTCTGGCGAATTTCTCAGCGATGGACTTAATTAAGGACTATTTTCCGATTAAAAGGAACCTATGAATATCCAATTTATTTAAACACAGTAGTACGAATATAGTTGTTGGCTCCAGGTGATGGGCTCCCGACTATGTGTAGCCTGACCTGGACTTTGAGTTTGAAATATCTGAGGGTCAAAAAAAGAAAAAGGCCGTACCCAACTCAAGTCAACCTTATAGAGAAAACCTTCTGTTCACTGCAGTGGCGCGTCATATCGGTCCACATTTTGAAAACAATTCGATATATATTTTTTTTGGTATTTAGGAACTTAAGGAATTAAAGGAATGGTTTCACGGTTCGGCGCATGTGCACAGATTAAAGTGCTTTATTCGCTTTCTTGTCATTTTTATCGGTTAAAAAAAACACTCGCATTTACTTCAATAATCACATACTATAATTAGTCCAAACAAAGTCAATACTGAATAAAACCTTCGACCCGAAGGATTAATTCTACGCTCTGGTGGCTTTCATGGCGCACATGGGTATGTATTATCATCTATTCAATCAGCTGACTGACCGCCACATTTTCATTGGTAAATTTCCCGCCAGAGTTATCTACTCTATCTATTGGTCTAAACAATGAAATCAAATGGGTTACATCATAGCTTGCACATGCGCCGAACCGTGAAACCCTCCTTTTAAAGTGCACCTAACCCCCAATTTTCTTTTCTTTTAATCAACTGAATGTACATTGAAAAGTCGAATAGTGAAATATTTTTTACGTCGCGTTAGTGAGTTATAGAGATTTAAATTTACAAAATGCTAATTAGATGACGTCAAATCAAGAGTTTACCATTATTTCTACTTCAATTTACAGTACGCAGTTCATAGCTTAAGGATAATCAATTTAAGAAATACTTACTACCGAAACAGGTAGACCGCGAATTTAGCGATACGCGTGACAAATGTTTTTGGCGCTAAACGTCAACGGTTTTGGTCACGTGACTTTGTTTGTCAAGCCAAAAAGGTCAACGCGTGTGGTCACATTCCTGAATGTTTTCATATTCAGTCGTCGCGAGCTCACATACGATGGCGTTCTCATTTAACAGTAAAGGACGAACTTTTATCAATGGGAAATCGATTGACGAAAGCTTAAGAGGCGCTATTATCGACTCCATTGTCGCTGAAGGCGGAGATCCAGCATCTGCATTTTTTCCGGGGACTTTTTCTGATGTCGCAAATCGCTTCAGGGTTTCCATTCAGTTTGTTTCAAAGTTGTGGCAGAACTTCTGCGCTACTGGAGATCATTTACCATCTAAGAAACAATCAGGTAATCCTTCACACCTCAAGCCCGAGGACATTCAACTCATCGAATTTCTTAAAAAGGAAAAGCCTTCTCTTCCTTATAAGTCGGTAAAAGATATTCTTGAAAACTACAGTACATTAGACGGAGGAACATCCATATCAGCGATTGGAAATGTTGTCAGGAATAAGTTGCCGGAGGGACCATTCACAAGAAAGCGCATAGCAAAGAAACCTGCGGATAAGTTTACCCCTGTGAACACTATTTACTGTCAGCAGTTTTTAAATACTCTGTGTGCTGTGCTTTGCCGCCAGAAAAAATTAAGTTTTTTGACGAGGCAGGAGTTCATGCTGGAGTAGGAAATCCCGTTTATGGAAATTCTCTCAGAGGAGAAGCAGCGATTGAAGTTATGTCTGGCAATCTCAAAGGAGCAAATGTAACACTGAGTTTGCTGTGTGGTTTAGAAGGTATCCTCTACGCAAACACTGTCGATGGAGCTGCGGATTCAACAGACTTTCTAATTTTTTTCGCAGAAGCAGGCCAAGCGAGCACTCCGCTTGGAAACCCTGCCATTGAAATGGGTGATTACATTATAATGGACAATTGCGCCACACATCGTCACGAGTCTGGGAACGTTTTACAACGATGGCTGTTAGAAATGGGAGCACAAATCATTTATACGCCATCACTTTCCCCAGAATTCAACGCCGCAGAATTCGTTTTCAATAAACTTAAAACAGTTTTAAAGAGGGAGGACTTTCGCGACCTCTTGCGGGAAAACGTTCATGTTGCAATTTACGAAGCGCTGGTGCTTGTAAGTACAAGAGACATGTTTGGCTTCTATAATCTTATCCTGTAATATTTTGTCATTTCATTCGCTAGACTTCAGTACCTTGATATTAAAAACCTCAGCTGTTTCGACAAACACGACTTTGTCAACCGGCATGATGATCTACTTCTCGAAAGTATCGATGTTTACATTGTCCATGTATTTCAAAAGAGCCTAATTTATTTTCCCCACACAAAGTTTGTATGACTAAAGATTTTAAAAGAGAAAATAAAGTACAACAACGATTGATGTTTTGTAACAAGGGTTTCATTTAATGTCTTCATTCCATGGGCAAATTTTAAATCTGTCACAATTTTAACGCGTGTATATTTGTTTACTTAGTACAAGTACAACTTTATCTGATTAACTCCTCGGCGCTGGTAGCATGCCAAAAAATATTCGAACACAACATTCACAACTTTAATTTTCAACAGTTAATAAAAACGCTTTACAAAAGTAAAAACACAACGAAACACGGTTCACATCGGTTGTTACGCACTGAGATCCACAGACTAAACAAAACGGAAACTATATTTTGCTTAGCTCGGACAAATTCACCAGAGCATTTGCAGCATCGTTAAGCTGGGCTTGCTCATCCTCTTCTTCACTTTCTTTGACGGAAATTGTTCGTGCAGTGACAGTTTCGCTGACTTTAGTTCGCTTCAATTTGTTGTGACAAATCAGTGAACTTTCTTTCAGTGCAGCGGCCAGTTGTGCATCTTCTTCTTCCCGTGTCAATGGCTCGAGTTTTGAGCGGCTAGAAAGTGGACTACTTGAATTAAAGTAAACAGATTCATGTTGAAGTGGTTCCTGAGTTTCCGAGGGCCATTTGATACCTTTTAATTCCCATAACGTTCGCACGGGATTTCCTTGGTACACTTTAGACTGAGAGGAGCTGATCATTTTATCGTATTCAGACAACGCCTGGAGTAAGCTTACATGAGCGGCGGGAATTTTTCCCTTAAAATACGATTCAATTTTTTTTTAAATCTATGTTCACCTGACGCCAGTTCTGGAGCCCTTGAGTATTCAGGTAACGCGGTTTGCACTCGTTAATTAATCGATCTCGCATAACACTCGAGAAAGAGTTTGTAGTTTGATTCTTTAGTGCTTTTTTCATTACCAGACTATTTTCCAGTTTCTCGAGACCTTTCTTTGCAGCTTTTAGATCGTTTACTGCACGAGAAACAAAATCCTTTTCTTCTTTGTGCTTATTTAGGTCGCCGCAAAATTCTGCTGATTTGCAAGGATGTGCTTTGTACGGGCAGTTGACGCGATTGTGTCCTTCTCGCCGATGACAGTTAGTACAGGAGGGCTTCGAATAATCAATTCCTGCATGTTGGCGGTATTTAGATGACAGTCGCTGTACTTCCTCTTCTTTCCTCTTAACATTTTCCCTCTCTTTAGTTACTTCTTCTTCTTTGTCTGATATCAAAAGATCCAAAGGAGACTTGTAGGTGAAAGGTGGCCCAGGATTGGGTACATCTTTAGCGGATAAATCACATGTACTTGTACTACCAGTATCTGAACGCTTTTGTTTTCGGGGAGGAGATGAAATTTTCTCGTCAAAGGTGAGTTTTTTCTTTGAACCGCCACTCGTGTCGCATCCCTCGTTTGCTACTAGTAATAGCTGCTCCCTTTTCATTGAAATTGTTTCAGGTGTTGATTTAGGTTGCCAAAGTATATTCATCTTTAACCGGCGAAACGTCGCCCCTGGTACCTTCTCAGCACACCTCCATGCATCATAAAAGGAATCGTTCGCTCGAAGCGTCACTGGCGTATTTTCGTCATCCGTGTATTGTACCCTGAGTTCTGCATCAGGAATGAAGTCCATACTTTTAATTTTAGATCTTATCACCTCCATGAGATCCTCAAACGTTTCAATATTTCTTTCAGTAAATATTACTTCGCACCTTGGCCCGTCAAAATTGTAAAACACTTTAAGTTGCAACATGATTCAACCGCCAGCAAAGACAGCAAACAAGACCGCAAAGAGAAAGGAATGCAACCACGTGCGCTGATCTTTTTGCCTCGACAACAGAAGTCACGTGACCAAAAACGTTGACGTTTAGCGCCAAAAACATTTGTCACGCGTATCTTTGAATTCGCGGTCTACCTGTTTCGGTAGTATAGTCAATTAATTTGTAAAAAAATATTACTTGGAGGTGGAAACAAGTAGTTGTATAATAAACGATTCTTGATTTGACGTCATCTTATTAACATTTTGTAAATTCAAATCTCTATAATTCACTAACGCAACGTTAAAAACAAGAATTTTGGGTTTAGGTGCACTTTAAGAGAATCTGGGTACCCAACGAGGAGTGTTTAGGAAAACGCTTGCAATGGCGTTGTACTGTTTTTCCCGATGCGGTTTTAGCGCCTTTAAAGGAACCCGGATATAAAAGCTTATATAGTTTGAACTTTTTGGTTCTTTTAGCTGAATATTTCAGCAGCAGGAAATTTTAAGGAAAGGAATCTTATTCGCCGAATTTACCAGCTGCTTTCACCTTTCTGGAAATTCTAGCTGACCTCATTCCGTACTCAAAACGACATTTTTTATCCCTCCGAAAACAAAAAGTGTCGAATTTTCCGATGTTACGAAAGTTTGAGGCGACATTGCACTGATTTACGGATTTTTTAAGATGACTAAGGCCTTCCGGATCCGATTTCAGATCTGATTCCGGACAGCTTTCCGCCGAAACGACTCCTTGGATGCTCCTAGGGAATACATGCAGCCTGGTTTCCATATGATTGCTAGGATCGCTGAAAAAAGGTTTAGCGTTTGTAACGAAATGGACTAAGCCACTCTCCAGCAATCGTAGCGATTATGTTGAAAGTATGGAGAGTGGCTTACTCCATTTCGCTGCAAGTACTGAACGTTTTTTCAGCGATCGCAGCGATCATAGCTAAAATATGGAAACCAGGCATAACGGAGGCTGTGTCTGACACTTTTATTCATGTATTATTATCCGCTTTCTGCTTCTGATGAGGACGAGCCGATCTTATAAAAGTTATTTATTCTTGGAAGTAAATAAGAGTTAGTTGGTCTTGCTTTTTCTCCACTTTTTCCCTTAAAAATGTATCGATAAAAATTTTTTATAGTTTTGTATAAACCATGAACTTACGCGCATTTCATTTCTTTAATTAAACCTGACGCCCGCAAGAATTTTTATATTGGGTTTGAAAAGGCGCTGCTAGTAGAACACATGGCAAATACGAAATGAAAACTACTCCTAGCTGTTGTCAGCTAAGTAACTTACCCGTGGCTGTTTCCACGCTTTCTTTCCCACCTGGGGAATGGGCTGCATTAGTTATTGAGAAACAAGATGTTTATTTTTCTAAGGCTACTCTGGAGAAGTCATTTGTTATTGTGACCGGCAAAAATCAATATAATTTTATACAAAGTAATTTTGAAAATGAAATTTTATAACTTCGATCTCGAATGAATTATTATAGTAATTATCATAATATATCACGAAAAAACATAATATTTTAAAGATACTGTAATTAACTAGTATTGGAATTAAATTCAATGTTAAATTTCTATTAATCTTAGTCTCCACTTCCGCCTCTTTTCTTATTTTTTCCCAACAAAAAATATTGAAACAGAATGCAGTCAAACCTCCTTGATACGGACACCAAGGGACAGACCCAAGTGTCCGTATTATAAAGGTGCTCGTATTATGAAGGTTGGGATTGTGTCAATTTTGGTAACTTGGAGACCAAGAGAACTGTCCGTAATAGAGAGGTGTCCGTATTATGGAGGTGTCCGTAAAAGAGAGGTATCCGTATTATGGAGGTGTCCGTAAAAGAGAGGTATCCGTATTATGGAGGTGTCCGTAAAAGAGAGGTATCCGTATTATGGAGGTGTCCGTAAAAGAGAGGTATCCGTATTATGGAGGTGTCCGTAAAAGAGAGGTATCCGTATCATGGAGGTGTCCGTAAAAGAGAGGTATCCGTATCATGGAGGTGTCCGTAAAAGAGAGGTATCCGTATTATGGAGGTGTCCGTAAAAGAGAGGTATCCGTATTATGGAGGTGTCGTAAAAGAGAGGTATCCGTATTATGGAGGTGTCGTAAAAGAGAGGTATCCATATTATGGAGGTGTCCGTAAAAGAGAGGTATCCATATTATGGAGGTGTCCGTAAAAGAGAGGTGTCCGTATTATGGAGGTGTCCGTAAAAGAGAGGTATCCGTATCATGGAGGTGTTCGTAAAAGAGAGGTATCCGTATCATGGAGGTGTTCGTAAAAGAGAGGTGTCCGTATTATGGAGGTGTTCGTAAAAGAGAGGTATCCGTATCATGGAGGTGTCCGTAAAAGAGAGGTGTCCGTATTATGGAGGTGTTCGTAAAAGAGAGGTATCCGTATCATGGAGGTGTCCGTAAAAGAGAGGTATCCGTATTATGGAGGTGTTCGTAAAAGAGAGATATCCGTATCATGGAGGTGTCCGTAAAAGAGAGGTGTCCGTATTATGGAGGTGTTCGTAAAAGAGAGGTATCCGTATCATGGAGGTGTCCGTAAAAGAGAGGTGTCCGTATTATGGAGGTGTTCGTAAAAGAGAGGTATCCGTATCATGGAGGTGTCCGTAAAAGAGAGGTGTCCGTATTATGGAGGTGTCCGTAAAAGAGAGATATCCGTATCATGGAGGTGTCCGTAAGGAGAGGTTCGACTGCATATATCCATCAGCAAGGAGCTGTTCATGGGCGGTATTCACGAAAGCACCCTATCCTAAAGTGATATGTTGGGTGTTTCTTGGTGTTGCGGAAGCCATTGTTGGTTAGCTTTTGTGTTGTGGTGTGGCTATTGTTCGGTGTCTTTTGAATCTTTTGTTTTACGTCTTTTGGTGATCACACCATCCGCAACACCAAGACTTCTCTTTACCTATGAGGTTAAATTGAGGATGTTTCTGGTCGTGCTCAGGAGCCCACAACCCTGACGTGGCTATTCAATGCCTGGAGTGAATAGTGCGGTGGGGGAGAGAGGAAATGTTGGAGACTGATCGGCCATTCGGGAGTTACTTTTTGCAAGATAAGGTGGGGTGGGGGGGGGCTCTCCTTGGTCCGCCACTGACTTATGAAAGTGGTGATAGCATGTGTACCCCAAGGATCTAGCTTAGAGGTGGGATGTTCCCAGCATAAGGTCATCTTAGCATTACAACCTTTCGCATGTAAACTGAAAGTAGGAAATACGTCGCGCTCATTTGATTCGCTCCGACGAAGAGCTAGCGTTCGAATCGTCAGCTTCTCTTTTTTTAAACATACAATGAACTGCAGGGCTGATCTGACTACGTAAATAAGTTGACTTTGCGCGACACCATCATGACAGAAAGCGATAAAGTAGCATCGCAACCGTGGACAGCTGTTTCGTTGTTATTGCAACTCTTCAGCACGGGCTCCTTGTTCCCCGGAACACGTGATGTGGCAACGCGTGATTCGGGCGACAAATGAGTACATAGTACGGAACCTGATATGGTGAACGGGTCATTGTGTAATCTATTTGCGCTGGCATTCTTGCGGGCGTCATTTAGTTCGCTACAATAACAACGAAACAGCTGTCCACGGTTGCGATCCTACTTTATCGGTTTCTGTCGTGATGGTGTCTCGCAAAGTCTACTTTTTTACGTGGTCAGATCAACCCTGCAATTTATTGTATGTTTGTTCATTTTTTGGCAGGTTAGGTCTCTCGCAGATCCTACGTATACCGTTAGCAGCATTATCGTTTGCGGTCCTTGGCAGATTTCACTTCTTTTTTTATCCTTTTACGGTGGCTTATTTATCTTATCAACTCAGTTGACGAAACCAAATTAAAATAATCCTTGTCATAGTGTCCATGCCCATCGCCGCAAGCTTCGCATGTAAATTGAGAGCAGAAAAATGTCCTTGTGCTGGGACCATCCTCCCATGTAAAGGGACCAGTGAAAAGACTCGCATTTTTAGGGACAGGAGAGCTATGCAAGACCGCTTGGCGAACCTCATATAGTCGACTAAACTGGTTTCCACGCGACCGTACAAACTCTTTGAAACGCAAATGAACGCACAAAAAAATCGAACGTCCATGTAAACTCTTCAAAACGTGAGGAGAGGGATCAAAATATTTTGATTTTTTTTATATGGATACCCCCTCCCCCACCCCCCAGGTTCCCGCTTGGTTCCCGCCTTCTTCGCTTTGGGGCTTCTAGTTACCAGCTTCCCATCGGTCGTGTTGCAGAAACAAAATGGCGGACACACGTGCAATCGCGTTGTAGCGTGGTGCAATTATAGATCTTTTTATTTTTGTTGTCAAGGCAGTTTTATAACCCTTGGTTTGTTCCATCATTTCAAAAGTGTCTATCTATGATGCTTGGGTAGTCTAAAGAAACGGTTTACCATGAATGCACCCGTTAAAATTCTGAAGCTTCCCTCAAACAAAAGCCGGCCACAAGGTAAGAAATTTCAAATTGTGTTTTGCGACTAAGCTAGAATAAGTTTAAGACGTTTTAGATTTGAGATTATTTAACCTTAAACTTTAGATTGTCGATAACCTGGGAATCTTCCTTTAAAAACATTCATCTCAGTTTCCAATTTCCTCCCCTGTATCATAATTTACAATATCAAGACCACGAGGACTCAATACTCCTTGAAAATGCGGTTGATCACAGTTACTTTGTTGTTACTGAGCTTCATCTCATGTTTAAACGACGTTGTGCAAAGGCCCCTTCAAAAGTTTCTTTCTGGTGGTTTTGAAATAATAACTAGCATTCTCAAGTGTGTCGAAATCGAAAATGTCTTGAACTTTGGGTTTGGCACAACAGCTAGTGCAAAAATTATTGCTTGTTTTGTGTCCGTTATCTTCTGTGCTCTTCACGTCACGACAGTGTACACTTTGAACCTTACCAAATACTTTCTGAAATGATCTAGATCAAAATATTCAAAAGCAGGGCTGAAACTTAATTCTGTAAGCACTCAGCCAGGCAAATGACTTTCAAAAAGCACTTGTCCAGATTAGCTTTTATTCATCCCCAACTCTCCAATAAGCCAGCCAGTACTGCTATTCGCGTTTTCAGCACAATCAGTGGCAGTGACCACCATTATAAATTATATTCATGTAGCGGGAAATATTTAGCATGAAATTTCAGGTCCCCTCTTTTCAAAACATTTCAATACAGTTTTGGAGGTTTAAGTTGATTTTTTTTAAAAAGTAAATAAATGAAAGTTGCAATATGAAATATTAACTTGAAAGTGAAAATTTTGTTTCCCAAACTGGGCAAGTGATGTTTGATTTGTACTCGCCCAAAAGGATTTATACACTGTACTTGTATTAGTGAGTGGGTGAGTGCTATATCCTCCTGACCTTCCCTTTTTTAATCAAATCATCATTCATCAAAATTAATGTGGTTCTTACATTTCTTTCTGCTTATAAAATCCTTTAGCATGTCATGATTAAATAAGCTATTGATCAGATTTTTCTATACAAAATGGATCTAGAGTTTGATAATTTGTGTGAATGAAATCTTAAAGTGTGACCATTCAAATTAAAGTATGTTAAGGGGAGAGACAGGGATGGCATGGGCTGGTAGAAAGGGAAAAAAATGCTGTTTAACATAATATTTTTCAATGGAAAAAGCACAAAGAGGACAGTCACCATGTATTGGATATAGGAACTTTGACAAAAGCATGTGGGGAACCACCCCCCTCTCTCTCTCTCCCCCCCCCCCCCCCCCCCCTTGTCTTCCCTTCTCTCCTTCCTGTGTTTCCTCCAATGCATGCAACTCTGAGACTACTAGTACCTGCTACATAGACTAAAATACATTTATTTCTGTCTTCATCAACTGTAGTTTAATATTTTGCTTTTATTATATAAAATTCATTGTTTTTATTTGTTATTTAGACCATGCCTTGGCACTACAAAGCAGTTTGAATGCCGCTGTTACATCTTTAAAAGGTGGCAATGTCATTGCCTTTCCTACTGATACCATATATGGAGTTGCGGCACTTGCGCAGTCCACTGAAGCTGTCAATAAACTGTATGAAATAAAGAAGCGACATGAAGAGAAGCCTGTTGCAATTTGTGTCGGAAGATTGGAGGATGTTTACAAGTAAGTTGCATTTAAGTGGGTGGTCACTCATGGGAGCAATCTCAATCTTCTTGTCAGTTCTTATAATTTAACTGGTGAGGTAAATAAGGTTGCTAAAGTAAATTAGCTGGGATAACAGGCTTGCTTGATTTAATAATTACCATTTAAGTTAGCTTGGTAGCCCCAGGTACAGATGTGTACATTGTTATTCTGATTATCAGGGACCACGGAGGGGGAGGGGCTGGTAGGGCCGCGGCCCCACCACTTTTTTGCGCCCCCGCCCCCACTTTTTTTCAATTTTCAATATGAAAAATTATTTTCAATTGTCAGCCCTCCCACTTTTCACCTTGCTCCGCGGTCCCTGATTATGCAATGATTACTTGCATTGTAATTATTACTTGTATTGTATTGTATTGTATTGTATTGTATTGTACTGTACTGTACTGTATTGTATTGTATTGTATTGTATTGTATTGTATTGTATTGTATTGTATTGTATTGTATTGTATTGTATTGTATTGTATTGTATTGTATTGTATTGTATTGTATTGTATTGTACTATGCAAGAATGATTAAATTATTCTTTTAGTCTCAACATTGTAACTTGTTTTGGGGCTTTCATTTGTGGGATTGGATCCCTGTGCATGTAATCACATTAGTTGTGGTCACACTACATCACACTGCAGGGTTATAGGAGCTATGTTACCATTTTGAGTGTTACTTTAAAAAGCTCAAAAAACATATTTGTATGAGTGGAAAACCAAAAATAATCCAGTTTTGTTTAAAACTATTCTATTAGGGTAAAAATAAGTTTCTTGGATTGCAGATGGCCAGGATGGAAACGGATTGTAAGTTGAAAAGTTTATAATCACCTTGTGTCTTGGAAAATTCCAGAGGCGACCCCATAAAATTTTGTGGGTTTAGTTTGTTGTTGGTTCTTGTCCTCGCTCGAAGGGTTTTTTTTCGGGTATATCAGTTTTCCTCCCTCCACAAAAATCAACATTTCCAAATTCCAATTCAATTCAGAAACAGTGGAAGAACATGAAAGAGCTACCTTGCAGATTTCCACTGAAATTCCTATTTATGTTATTTGTTATTTTATTAATATGTTTATTTTTTTTAACCATTCAGATGGGGGAAAGTGACCATCAGTGATGCAATTGTTCAAGACTTGCTTCCTGGTCCTGTAACTCTGGTATTTGAAAGAACAGACCAGTTGAATCCAGGATTAAACCCCACCACACGCCTTGTGGGAATTAGAATTCCAGATCACGATTTTGTTCAGCAACTGAGTTTAGCTTGCGATGAACCGCTTGCTCTGACAAGTGCAAATGTCAGCACAGTTGGACAAAGCAGCTTAAAAATTGAGGTGTGTATTGTACAGGGACCTACATGTATTAACCCTTTAACTTCCAATAGTGCCAAATATCAAAATTCAATTAAAATCCCAGATTTTATTTTGTAAAATATTGAAAAACAAATGGTACCATGCAAAAGTACTTCTGAAGAGGTTTCATTTGAATAGTCACACCATAGGATTTTGTCGACAGACTCAAAAGTTAGAACAACACTTTACGTTTTCACAATCGACTCTGGGAGTGAAAGAGTAGCTTATCTTGTTTTGTTTTTGGTGGGGGGGGGGGGGGGGGGGGGGGGATTTTTACTGCTACTTGTCCATACCTGTATGGAATGCTAGCTAGTTCATAGCATGGTTAGCCATGGTTACCTCTTCAGCAGTACTATTGCATGGTACCATTTGTTTTGGAAGTTAAAGGCAGCACAGACCAGGTTAGGGTGGTAATGAAGTCCTCAGACCACAAACCACTAGACCACCATGCCTTCATAACAATTCTGACATCACTCTCTGATAAAATTAATGTTTTTATTTTCAGGAATTCAAAGACATCTGGTCAAAGCTAGATCTCATTCTTGATGGTGGCGTGTTAGGACTGACTGAACAGTGCCGCAAAGGGTCAACTGTGGTTAATTTGTCAGTTCCTGGTAAATTCTCTATAATCAGGGAAGGAAGGTGTGTAAACGTCAAGAAGCAATATAAAATTCCTATTGATGGTTTCTTATGCAATGCAGTAACTACCGCTATTTTTAAAAGCCATCCTCCCCTCCCTTGTACGTCCGAGGGTTAAACACTTTCCCTGAAAATCTCGATGTTTCCCCGAGACTCAAGGTAAACACAAATTGCATCATAATCATGCCACCTTTTGTCATGGTCTGATCACATGCGCTAGTGGGCAACAATGCACTGTTACCCTCTAACATAAAAAATGTTGCCTGCTCATGGACCTTTGGTGGGAACAGTTTGTTTGTTATGAATGTGCACGTTGTATTAATAAAAAAAACTCCAGCTACTGGTATATAACAATGTATCATTGAAGTTTTGTTGCAAGGGTGAAAATATTTCTTTTATTTGACTTGTACTGTAACACATAATTCAATTTTCCATTACTTGAAGGGCAGTTGTTACTTTCGGGAATTAATTTCTAGGTCTCAAAACTAATGTTACTTTTGGGTAGTTGTTACTCGGAGAATTCTATGGTATCACAGTTGACTAAAAAACACTTCCCCCAGTTTCACGTTGAAAGTTAGGTGAAGAAGCAGACATTTGGCATTTATCTAACTGAATACTGATTTTGTTTGCTTTGCAGTGCCTACAACCAGACAATCAACATTCTCAGTGAGAAGTATGGACTTGAGGATTGCAGTAGTTAATTGATAATATTATTCATTGCCATTTAACCAAATACCAGATACCAAATTACAAAATCATAGAAGTTATTTCTTTTCTTACTCAGGGTTTTCGATGATGCAAAAAAATTGGAAACAGTGGGAGAAAGGAAAGGGCACTTTCTTTCCTTTGTTCACTTTTCTGCAACAAACAATGCCCCCCCCCCCCCCCCCCCCCCCCTCACCCCCTCCCTTCCAAACCTGTCAAAAAAATCACATATCTTGAGCCAAAAAAAAGTTATTTCCAAATTCCACTTTTTTTATTTCAGTTAATTTTGATGTTTACCTTCTTAATTTTACACCCTTCCGACCCTTGAAATGGAATTAAGGTAAACTATGTGGTCACAATTTATTTACTAATGTCACTGTAGTGACAATACTATTTATTTTCAACAAATTCAACAATATTATTTAATTGTTAAAGGGGGGAGAGGGTGAAAATGTTAGGAACTAAAAAATTTGCAAGACAGCAGGGGGGGGGGGGGGGGGGAGGGAGCAGAGTGAATAGGGGGGAGGGCCCAAAGTAAAAATGTTAGACACTGGGGACCCCTCTCCTGGATCTACTACTGCAAGCTCAGTTTTTATCAGTTTATTTTTTGACAATCTTTCTTTTACCCAGCTTAAATATTGTAACTATGTGTATTTAATATTCTATTATTAGAATAATAATGGGGACCCCAGTATTTTCTTTAAAAACTCCTTAGTAGAGTTAGTTACAAATGACAATGAGTATTGTAAATTTGTACATGTATAGTAAAAATAGTATAGAATTCTTCATGGCACTAAAAATAACATTGTAGGTATGTAAAAGAATTGTTATCATTGATATTATTTTATATTATGTCCATCATTAGCAAAGTTTCCTTTTCTTTTTTCTTTTTTCTATATATGCTTCTTGTGAATTTGTAGCACTTTTGAATAAAAGTCAACATTCTTTTTGAAAGTGAGATATATTAATAGTTTACTTAAATATTTGAATCCGATTATTATAGAAGTCAGTTATGATTATCCTTCCATCGCTTAGCATTGCTGAAGAGACTGGATAATAAAACTCTCCTATGTTGTTGCCGTTCTTGCCAAACTTTGTGAAAAACGCCCCGCTTTGTTGAAACACCTGAACGCGGTGATTCTGTGAATCGCAGACAACCAGATGACCTGCCGAGTTTACTGACAAGCAACGAGGTGAATTAAACTCTCCATCCCCTTCCCCCTTTTTTCCAAATTTGTATAAATAGTTTCCCTTTAGGTCAAATATTTTTATACAGTTATCCTCAAGGTCTGACACGATAAAATGTTGGCCCTGCTGAATACAGTGAGGGGCGTTCACCAAGATCCCCTCCCCACCCAGTTTGCGTAAAAATTCTCCACTAGGAGAGAAGAACTTAATTAGCTTGTTCCCTGTATCAGCAACAATAATATTACCATCGCTGTCTAGGGATAATCCATAGGGCCTGTCAAGTTGGTGATCAAGGCTTCCTTCCCCACCAAACTTGCTAAGCAATTCGCCCTGCATACTAACGATTTGAAGTCGGTGATTAGTGGTGTCGGCCACTACCATGTTCCCATTTTTAAGAAAAACTATGCCAGTAGGAAAGTTAAAGGCATTACAATCAGCTTTATAACCTCTTTGGGAACCAATTGTTCTTAAATGAGACCCGTCATTGCTAAATACCTGTACCCTTTTATTCTGAGTATCAGTGATGGCAATTTCATCGCGTTCATTAACTGCAACACCCCAAGGAAACTGAAACAGTCCGGCAGATGCATCTTTCTCCAATCCAAAGCTCATACCATATTCTCCAAAACATAGATTGGGACTGTACTGTCTCCCTGCTCGCTCCAAAATTTTTTCAAGGTCTTGATCTTGGAAGTCTTGCAACGCTAGGACATGATGTTCTTCATTGGCTTTGTTTTCATTATGCGAACTGATACACTCTTTACACCAGAACGTTCCACAGTGGAAACAATAAGAAGTATGTTCGCTTCTTTTGTCACAATTTCCACACTTAACTCCGATAGCATTTCTTTCTTTTATGGCTAAAACTTCCAATAAGCTGTTGATTCGAACGTTTGTGGGCAAATCTTTAAGATCTCCGCTTGCAGGGGCTTTGAATTGTTTAAGGCACTCGGGGCATATAATTTTATCACAGCATTCGCTCGTTCGTTGAAGCTCGTTTAGGCAGTGAAGGCAGAAACTGTGCAAACACGGCAACTGTTTTGGGTCGGTAAATTTGTTCTTGCAAAGGGAACATGACACTTCTTGGCCAAGATTTTGCATTAAGGCTTGAACGTCCATGATTAGCGTCTTCAACGAGCTTCTACTGTGTACGTACACGTATGATATTATGCCATATGCATGTTGTCCATATGAGATACCCAATCACAAAGCGAGATTTTGACATGTTTTCAGGATAGCGTGATCTCAAGTGCCAGTTCAAACTGCGAGGTCACGCGATTATTGTGAGTAAGATCAGTGACATTTGGCCTGATGGGGATAAAACAGCTGATATGAAATGGTCTGCAATTGTTTTAAAACCAACACAGTTGCTGCAAAGACGATATCTTCTCCTAATTTCATTGTTTTGAAGGTTCGTG
Source organism: Dendrophyllia cribrosa (assembly GCA_024195265.1). Classification (NCBI taxonomy): domain Eukaryota; kingdom Metazoa; phylum Cnidaria; class Anthozoa; order Scleractinia; family Dendrophylliidae; genus Dendrophyllia; species Dendrophyllia cribrosa. The sequence goes on from JAJLRJ010000004.1 coordinate 51,800,052, forward strand.
CCGACAGCTTGATAAAAAGGCCATCCCACTCCAAGTTGTCAATCAATCACTAGACTGACGTAAGCAGTTGATAAATATGCGTCTTTCATACAACAATCAGTATTCAGGTATTAGGAAACTTGTACAGAAACAGAGATCTTGCAATTGCAAGTTTAAAAGGCGCTGGAAATTTTACTGACAAAGGGACAATTCACTAGTTCACCCTATTTAAAATTTCGACCATCAATACTGAGGAAATCTCTTTATTTTTTAGAAAAAAAATCTGCGTCAAAAACATTATTTAGTCGATTTTATTTTCCTATAATTTATTCAATCACAAAATTTTGAAGCATCATACATTCACCACATATTAAACAGGCTTGGTTCTGTCCTGGTGCATGGACAAAAACAGTAGACTACAATAGACAAAAGGAATGTAATATGAAATCCCTTGCGTACCAAAACATTTCACTGTAGTGTACAGGCCCCGGTTGTTCAAAAGGTGGATAGCACTATCCATCGGACAAATTACTATCCAGTGGATAACACAAAGGATTTTGTCAATACTTATCCACTGGATAGTGATTTATTCGGTGGATAGCGCTATTCATCTTTTGAACAATCGGGGCCAGACCCGCGGGATTTTTAAACATGATTCGCCGGCTATGACTCATCCGTCATGGTCCGCTCAATTATGAAGAGAAACATGCATATACTCGCTGGCTTTGCAGACAGTTGTAAATATTTAGTTGCTGACACCTCACAACGTCCTTACTTTCGGTTGTAATCACTGTGTTAAAAACGACAATCCCCACCCCCCACCCCAAGTCAATGTATGTTGTACCGCTCGGCTCAGGTAGACTGTGGGAAACAATAGGCCGCAACACTGATGGGCGGGAGTAAGGGCTCTATTTGTCCATGGTACCAAAAAATGCACCTTAAAAAGAAAGTGTCTCAATAGGTTTGTGTTCAATTGAGGGTATCTGTCAAGGTTTCTTCAAGGCAAGGGTTAAATGCAGAGTTCACATGGCTTCAGCTAAAGAAATAAAATTTTGAGATTTATTTCGTAGATTTTATCACACAGTGCAAGATAAACTGTTTTGTTTAATGTCTGAGACATTGCACCCTATAAATACAACCACCTCATCTAACAACCTTCGGCTAGACTCCCTGCTTATTGTATTTGGACAAGAGAGCCCCATGAGCCCTAAATAAGTGCCGGATTCTTTGATGTGCATAAATTAAAACCCACCATGAAGTATATCCCGAGAAGAAAGGCAGCTGTATTAACAGCTTAAGACATACTGTTAATACCATTGAGACAGCCTAGTCCCTAAGGGCATTCTCCTACAGGCTAGCGAGGTAAGTGTACATTAATAGGCAGGCCACTTTCGACATGTATTAAAATTCAACTTGATGACAAGGACTGGGGGACAAAAACAAAAAGGCAGGTACAAAAGTCGGAACGGATCAACTCAGATCGGATCGGACCGGATCCAGTCCGGGTCGGATCAACTCGGATCGACCCGGATTGACTCGGATCATAAAAAAAAATTAAATGAGAAAAAATAAAAATTTTACCCAATTGTAGGTTAAAATTCCTCTCAGAAATAGGCCAAATCAAGAAAGCTTTGCAACATTTAGAGCTCCATGGCGTTCTCCGTGGCGTTCACCCGCCATTTTGTTTACTAGTGCCAGTTCCTCTCGGATCGTGGTTTCGTTACACGCTCCATCGATCGATCATATAAACATGGACCCAGCTAGCTTGCTGAAGGCGAGGAAGGTAAAATCTAATACATCTTTCTCAATGACTGAATGTTTAATTTAAAGAAAATTACAGTTTTTGTAACTCAGAATGTTCATATTGTTTTTTTTTTTTACAGCAGGTGATGTACTGTTGCTTTTTGTCACAAGTTTATAGAATTCGTGGTTGCGTAGCGAAAAAGAAGTTTCTTTGCCGTCGAACTAACCCTGAGTCGACATGAATTTATTTATGGTGGGAGTATCGAGGTGGAAACCATGTTTAAGTCACTTTTGACTCGCTTTCCTCGTCTTCAGCTGGGTTTATATGATCGATCGATGGAGCGTGTAACGAGTTCGTAACCTGATCCGAGAGAAACTGGCACTCTGAGAAACAAAATGGTGGGTGAACGCCACGGAAGCTCTAAACGTTGCAAAGCTTACTTGATTTGGCCTATTTCTGAGAGAAATTTTGACCTACAATTGGGTAAAATTTTTAATTTTTATTTTTATTTCATTCTTCTTTTATGATCCGAGTCGATCCGAGTTGATCCGACCCGGATTGGATCCGGTCCGATCCGATCCGATCCGATCCGAGTTGATCCGTTCCGACTTTTGTACCTGCCTAAAACAAAATGAATGAAAAAAAAAAAAGTTTATTCATTTCTTTTGTTTATGTCCTCTAAGCCTCACTATCAAGTTGAATGTTGATACATTGAAAGTAGCCTATTGGTGATCTCACTGCTCAAAGTAGTGTCCAGGCCTATTGGTAATAATAATAATAATAATAATAATAATCAACTTTATTTATCGAGGGTGACACTTGACAGTATAAAATACTGATAAACTCGTGGCCCTCTAGACAAATTAAAAATGAACACATACAAAAGAATAACGAAATAATTAAAAATTAGCCTATAAACAATTAAAATAAGATAAATTTAAGAATTAATAAAATATAAGAATATAAAAAGAATACCAGGCTATAAGGTCTTTTGACACTTAAATAAAGTTTCTATCTATCTATCTATCTAATGGTAAAATGATGCACATCTTTATAGGACTCTAAAAAATACTTAATAATGAATTTACCATTATCGTAAAAGCCTCGTTTTCACTAGCGACGCAAGCACAAGCGCAAGCACAGGCGCAAGCATAAGAATTCTGTACAAGTGAAAACGAACGCAAGCACAAGCACAATAAATAACGAAATATTCACCAGCGAGATTTGATCATTGTTAAAACCACCAGGTTTTTGTGCATTTGACTGACGGAAAACGTTATGAATCTATTTGTTTTACTCATTGACTGACAGCTCAAATAATGTTATTTTAATTTCGCTTGAAAACGAAACGAACAATTTTCACGGCAACGACGTTTGTAACCAGCAAGATTCGTAGAATCTAGGCAAGCAAAATAAGTGAATAACTCACAAATGACTTTCGAAGATGATTTTCTCAACTAACCTGTTTTGTTAAAAAAAATCCCTTCAAAATCATATCAGAATCACTGCTTTTTTCTTGTGCTTGTGTTATGTTCCGTTTTCACATGCAACGCAAGCATAAGCGCAAGCACAAGGATCAAAATATTTTGATCCTTGTGCTTGCGCTTGTGCTTATGCTTGCGTCAAGCTCGTTTTCACGGCGAAAGAAGGGCTCTTGTGCTTGCGCTTATGCTTGCGCTTGTGCTTGCGTCGCTAGTGAAAACCAGGCTTAAGTCTTAAATTGCTCTGAATTTACCATTATAGTTAATTTAGAACACTGTTTCCCAGGACATTTCAGAAAAGAAGAAATAAAAAAAAAACATGTTATTTGGACTGGATTCGAACCCGAACCACTAGACCACCGAACAATAAGGCGATGGGAAATTATATCTGCAAGATATTTGAGTCTTGCATAGAATATCATTGATCTACAGTGATTAGGCCTAAGCGCTGATTTCAAATGGTTAGCTTTTTGTTGAGGTTTGGTGATCAAGCTTTTCCATTTACTTTCTAAAATTATTTTCAAGCGAGTGATTTTATAGGCTTACTACAGGGTGTAGAATAAGCGCATGAATTTTATTATGTTAAAAAATTGAGGTTTGCTCAACCAGCAGCGTGGTGGTCTAGTGGTTAGAAGAGAGGATAAGTCAGCGAAAGGTCGTAGGTTCAAGTCCTGTCCGAACACTAAGGATTGTCTTTTTCAACAAAAATGCTGATTTCCCAGAATTCCTTTCAGACTGTCAGTGTTCTAAATTAACTATAATCGTAAATTCAGAGCAATTTGAGGGTATATACTTCATGCTAACACACCATATAAGGATCCTAAAAACTCATTTTAAAATGGGTAGTGATATCCATAACAGTAAATAAAAGCGAACCATTTTAAAATGAGTTTTTAGCCCTAAATAAGTGCCGGATTCTTTGATGTGCATAAATTAAAACCCACCATGAAGTATATCCCAATTTGAGACTTAACGATAATGGTAAATTCAGAGAGGAGAACGGGTTGCCTATTGGTGATCTCACTGCTCAAAGTAGTGTCCAGGCCTAAACAAGCTCTGCTTTTATGTGTTACAATGTTTCACCTAAAACAAAACATTATTGTAACAATTTTTATTGACAAATGACTAGAACATTTTATCAAGCCTGTTCACCTAGTGCAAGTTTTATAAAGTGCCACAGCGGCTACTACTACTACTACCACTTCTATTTCAAGTGCCATGACATGGTTTTGATTAGTTCTTCCGTAATCGCCCTTGGGAGTTCTAGCTATGTAGATAGGTCAGTTTACAATAGCCCTTATGCATGTTTACATCAGACTAGTTAATTTCAACCCCAAGCCTCGCTTTCAAAGTGTAAGCCTGTGACAATCTCATCAATGCATTCTCAAGTTGTAAAGAATACCCATCCAAAAACAACTGAAATTCAAAGGTTTGCAAGGAATTTTGTACAAATGAGGCTTGGTGGTGAATTTTGAGCTGGTGATGTACATGCATAAGGCCTATTGCTACAACTGTGGAACTTTAAAAAATCAAAACTACCATAATAATTACAGTGTTGGTAACAAACTGCCTTTTTATGAAAACTCAAAATGTACAAGTACCACCATCACTTTTCCAAGAGAGTTCTCCTCCAGACAAATCCCACCACTCCAGAGATAAAATTACGAGTTTCACAATCAAAACAGCTCAAACATTCCTGCCATGAATTAACCAAAGTGCACCTAAACCCAAAATTGTTTTTTTAGTTTAACCAACTCTATGTACATTGAAAAGTTGAATAGTTAAATATTTCTTGTTTTTAATGTTGCATTAGTTAATTATAGAGGTTTGAATTTGCAAAATGTTAATAAGATGACGTCAAATCAAGAATCGTTTATTATACAACTACTTGTTTCCACCTCCAAGTAATATTTTTTACAAATTAATTGACTATTAACAGTTTTTATTTAGTATTTCTTAAATTGATTATCCTTAAGCTGTGAACTACGTATTGTACATTGAAGTAGAAATAATGGTTAAGTCTTGATTTGACGTCATCTAAATATTTCACTATTCGACTTTTCAATGTACATTGAGTTGATTAAAAGAAAAAAATTGGGGGTTAGGTGCGCTTTAACAATTTTCATTATTGTAAACTTCATTTCACCGCTCATTTAAATAATCTGTTCTTCACACTTCAAATAAAACTTGGTCCAAAATTCAAATTTTGATTGGATTATGGTACTTGCCTAATGTGACTGATTTAATAAAAAAGGCAAATCCCTGCCCTGTTCTGTCTACTGTATACAATCACGCAATTTTAAAAGTTTTAATTTTTCCAATACTTTTCTGATAATGTGACTTTCCATTACAAAAGCAGAGTTAGTTGTTTGACTGAATGGAGTAAATTTTTGCAGAGCAATTGTTTTGCAAGAGTTTTTCTCTGTGGGATCTTTTTTTGATGAATTGAGGGCAAAATTGCAAAAAAGTCACAAAATTTTCATGCCATATGGTATCGAGTTCTTTCAAAAAGTACTCCTTTCTATAATGTGCAATAAATATTTTACAAGTTAAAGCCCTACAGTTTCTTGGAAATTGCCGATTGATCATTGATCAAGCCCAAGACTACAGTGCAGGTGAAGGGCATAACAATAAACAAGCAAATAATTATTATAAATGCACGAAAATAACGTAGTAAATAAGCAATAAATGCATGTTAATAACTTAGTAAACAATAAATAAACCACTTAGTTAATTAGGTCATGAACAACATTTTGGACAATACTGCCTATTAAGGTGGCTCCATATAGTGATTGGCCAGTCTTCCAAAAAAATAATTATACATGATCTTATTGCCGTCTTTCGAGAGTTTTGTTTTGCGATACTAGGTATAATATACACATACACGTAGCTTAGGCTTTCTCCTTTACGGAGAAGTCTAATAAGGCAGTCTTGTCTCGTTACTGTGGCAACCACTGATTGAGTTGTTGGGCTTGTTGTTCATAGCTAGCAAACCTCTCGATCGCTTTTCTCAGATTTTTGGTGAAACAGTATAAACACACAAACACTGATGAAGCGGTTATCCCCGAAATGTCTGACTGTCTTTGTAACAGTTTTTTTAGCACTCAATCTCAACTAAATTTCAATATCATCATTCAACGCGAGTGCTACGCAGCAAAAAACATTTTTTAAACATATGACAAAGCCATACAACAATCGTCACACAATTTTTGGCAATTTACTCACTTTTCGTTTTTTACGTTTATTGGGTTTGTGCATGTACAAAAATTGTTGTCTTTTCTTTGTGATCGCGAATCAAGAAAATCCTACCAATTTGCCAATGTTTGTAAAAATTTACCATGTGGAACGCGCACAATTAACGTTTTAGCTACTGTAAAAACCTCTATTTTCGTGACGTCATCAAAATAAACAAACATACGCTCACGCCATTTTCGTGCCCATGCCTCAGCGCCAAAAAACTATATGGAGCCACCTTAAGTCATTTGTTTAGCCAAGTTGTCATTGTCTGTGTGGGTGGGAGAGGGGGAGGTGTGTGTGTGGGGAGTGGTGTACATGATACTGGTATGGCATTCATACTGGCACAAGAAGAAAGCTTTATACTGTATTTACACTAGACTTTTTTTATAGTGTACAAGTAACAATTTGGAAACTAGTATGACTTGTACTGGTGTGAGATTTTGTAGCAAGATTGCTGGTATTATCAAGTGAATAAATACAGAGCCACATATGTATCAGTATAAAAGACATACTGATATCATATGAACACACCATGAGGGATTGTGACAGACATTGTTTTTTCACAAGTCCTTTGGTGGTAAGTCGCTCTCCACATCACTGGGATATGGTACAAAGAACATCCAGGAATGACTCTTCTTCCTTAGGATCAAGTTGTTGAATCGAAACTTCCTCCTTTTGAATATACTGACATGGAAGATTCGGAGAAGCTCCTGGAAAGATGTGGCTTTGGAGAGGGTCTCATAGAAATCAACAATGGACATATCAGCAACAAGGAGTAAGGTTTGGAAACCAAACAAAAAGCCAATGAAACAGGTAATTCCAACAGCAGGGCCAAAGAGTATAGCATAGTCCTGCAAAGCCTCACAGCCTTCAGCAATAGTTATTTCGTCGAAATCTTTAAAACCACCAACCCCTGCTTCTCGGAGAGCGCTAATTTGGGGCAGAAAAATCATGGCTTCTTTGATTTTCTTCATGGCAAGAGCAGAGAGGCATTTCACGAATGGAAAGTAGGCCAGATAACATGCATACAACAGTCCGAAGAACGCATAACACAGGAAAGTGTAGTAGTAAACGTAATTTCGGCGCCCTATGCAGTTGTTGGTGAAAGGGCAGTGATGGCACATCATCTCCACGCATGTGTTACACCAGCTGCAATGATGCGTTCCTGCGCTTCGAACACGCTTGCACTTTACACACAGTTGATAACTTTTCACGAAAAGTCTGTCGCGAGTGAACTGATCTTGGTGTTGTGGATATCCCGGGCACGTGAAAGCCGTCATGTAGTAGTTAAACACAGCGTTCGCCATCATGTAGTTGGTAATGAAAATGTGCAGCCACCCTAGCAACGAAGAATACGGCTGTTCAGGGACGTGAGCGTGGAGATAAACACTAAAGAACAGCCATAACAGAGTCGGGAAAACAAAGCTGACAGGCACAAGCTGGAGGTAGCTTATGACAGCTTGCGACGGCAACAAGGTTCTCAGCTTAGGAAACAACCTTGGAAGGATCTGAAATACAAGTGCGCCAAGAACAATGACTGCAATGGCAACACTAAAACACACAACAATGACCACCATTTTAGAAGTTTTTTTTAGAAGCAGCTTTCGAAGTGGAGCGGAGTGGAGCGCACCTGGTGACCAGGAATTTAACCTCGCTTCCAGGGACTGCGAAGAATCTGGGGATGATTTATAACTCCTATCCAGTCTCTTCCGCGTGGGTTTCAAGATGGCGTTTGTCTGGATTATAATTTTGTCGGTCGGACTCATCCAAGGCGTTTTCATCATCAGTAGCTTGCAAACTCTATTTCCTCGTGGCTCAAGAAAAACCTGGCTTTATAGACTTCTAAAAGCGTTGCAGATCACACCTGTGTTGTTTATATTTGCTTCGTCAATTTGGTTTTTCTTCGTGGTGATTTTGCCCATCGACGTTGCTAAGCCATTTACATCATTTAAAGGCATTTGTTATGCTTTGATTGCGAGCTATCTTTGGGTTAACATGGTATTTAACTACTTGGCGGCCATGATAATTTCCCCGGGCTATCCAGAAACGCGCCAAGAACTCGAGGAAGACACAGACATTCACATTGAATCACTGAAATTCTGCGGTAAGTGTGCTCGTGTTAGAGACCGTGGAACGCACCATTGCAGTTCGTGCAACTCTTGTGTTATGCTGATGTCACATCACTGCCCTTTCACAAACAACTGTGTTGGCTTGAACAACTTCGCTTATTTCTACTTATTCCTACTGCATTGTTCATTTGGCCTTGTGTTCGCCGCATATTGTACTTACACTCAGTTTATGGTCTGCATGTTGAACTATAAATCGCCTTCGTACAACCCTAAAGTGTGCACAGAACTTGGCGACTATTCTGTCATGTTCCTGGTTGTCACCTTTGTTCTGCTGTTTATTCTCATAATGTTTTGCTTTCACACCTTCCTTCTCATTGTTGACATGTCAATGATTGACTTTTTAAAACTTTGTCAGAAGCTCACGTGCAAGGAGTTTTTGAAAGGCATTTTAATAGACAGGGGCTTGCGAAGAAAGAAGTTGCTACTGAGGAAGCTTCTATTTTACAGAAGAGAAAAGTGGTGGAAGTTTTTCATCCCAGGTTTCAATGAAATACCTGAACTTCTTCCTCCCGATGAATTTCTAGTGTAATCAAGTGCATTCACATGGGGGGGGGGGGGGGGGGGGGGGGGGGGGGGGCTGTTATGGAGATTGAGTGGACAATATATAGATGTCTATATAAAACTGAGGAAACTATTAATTAATTGGTCAGTGTCAAGTTAATGTACATGTAACGTTAAAAAATACAAATTTAATATTGTATTCAAACCAGACTCATAACAAACCTTTAAAAGGAAAGTTAAATATTAATTTGATTAAGAAATTCAAGGAGTTGATAAGATAAAATTTCTTTGCTTTCGTCCAGCACTAAACATGAAAAAATCATATTGATTATATTGCAAAGAAAACATTGCTAAAACTATAGGTATACTCCGTTGGATTCCATTTTATATCAATCAACAAGTTTTGAAAATCTTATGTAACACCTGGATTTATCGTTATCTACATTATGGTAATATTGTATGGGCAAATAACTATCCAAGGGCGCTTACCATTTGTCAGAACTGGCCAGCCAGACCAGTCCGTTCGTAACTAGAATGCGTCTTTTTGAAGACTTGTTCCTACAAGTCCATCAAAAGGGTGCATACTATTTCCAAATTTACCAGTCTGGCTGACCAGTTCTGGCAAATAATGGAATAATATTACGAATTGAGCGATCCGGCCGGCCAGTTCTGACAAATGGTAAGCGCCCAAGACTCCAAAAGAAGGCATGTATGTTGCACTCTCACTTCCAGTTTTCCAAAAATTATACTTGTTGAACATTTATCAAATTAATGATTTTCTCATAAGCTCTTTTAGTTTTAATCATAGAAAAAATATGCTGCCATGTTATTTCAATGATTTTTGTACTGAAAATAATCAAGTTGATTTATAATCACTATACAAGAAAATCAAAATAATGATTCTAAGTTTCCACAATAACACCAGCTAATTCTTTTAATCATTTTCAAAACTGCGTATACATCTAAAGCAATAAATGAATGAAATCTTCATATTTTGTAACTAAAACTTTACACTCCTGTGATAAACACGAAGGGACAAGATTAAATTCCGTTGGCTCAACTTTATGTGGAGGCATGTACATGAATTAAATTTGCGCTCTCCTCTGATTGGCTATTTTGTAAAAAGTTTGTTGGGTGCTTATGGTAAGGCGTGTTGCACTGCAGTAGGACAAGAAGATCCTCAAGAAACAAAGTAATCAGTATATATATGAAATGCAATTCCAAAATGAAATGTTTTAAATGCATTCTGTTTACGTTTATGCATTTAAAAGAAAGATGAAAACATCATTACTATTACAGTGATATCCTTGTATATACAATTATTATCAATATACGCGGCCAAATAAGAAACTGCCTTCGAGAAAACACGCGTGAGTGGCGGGCGATATTGAATTTGACGGGCTGCAAACGCATTTACGGCCCTGTTTCTGTTAAACACTTTTTTCTTATTAAATGAATTTGTACGATTTGGCCTTGTGTATTGATAATAATGATAATCACATGACTTTTGTCGGGCATATAGTTTATTTGTGTCCCTCGTAGCATCATTTGCACCCTCGCTCTGCTCGGGCGCAAATGATGCTACTCGGGCCACAAATAAACTATATGCCCTCCAAAAGTCATGTGATTGTCCTATTATTATTCAATTCATCATATATCTCAGTTGCCTTTTCCTCTCCACACTACTTTATTATGCCTTATTTAGAACTAGGTTTCTGATATTTATATTTTCTGATAATTACAGTAATTAATCTCGCTGTATTTAAATACTGTTCCAACCCTGAAAGGAAATGTGTAAGTTTAAATTAGTGAAGTATTAAACAAAGGGGGCTACCTTGTAAAAGCCTGTTTAAGGTTTTCTTTAGTCCATCTCCCATCTTTAAATATAATTGTAACTGTCTAGTAAAATGACTGACTCATCCCCAGTCATCTCCCTTGGCAAGACACGGGAGATGCACGTGAGGGATAGATGAGGGACAAGAAAAGCACAGCCAACCGTGGGGAGTGAGAAAGGCGATGGGAAGGAGGCCTCGCTTCTCTTGTTAATATTAATGGGAGACTGAAAGATGACTGGGGACGAGTCAGTAAAAATGGGAAATAAAGATTTGTTCATTCATTCATTAAAGTATTGTCAAATTATTGTCCTTGAGAAAAAAACAAAGAAACAAACAACATTCAGTTGGTGATTTAAATTTAATTTGTCAGTGCATCTGTTGTCCTTGGCAAAGAAAGTATCTATTCAGCAGTATATATTTCACTATATATTTCACCATATATTTCACTATATATTTCACTATATATTTCACTATATATTTCACTATATATTTCACTATCATATTCATCGTCACATGTTACTATTTACTTTTGCTCAACCCATTTCACTCCAAAAGCAAGATCTTGATACAAAATGGTGATGAATTTTTGTCTTTGGTAAGGAGATGCAATAAAACATGACATCTTTGATCTTTTTGGTCTTCTGTCCATTTTTTTTTTATTTTGAATGAAGACAGGTTGACTAATTTCCTTAGTGTGATTTCCCTGGTCTCACTAAAAAATGAAAAAGGCTAGGCTCTAGCCTACCCTAGGCTTGATTTTCAGCCATTTTTCATGCTGCATTCCTCTGTGTATGGGATGATTTATTAAACCAAATTTGTTAAGCAGCTGGCCGAGCCTTAGCGGCTAGCTTGGCTTAAGCTAATAATTAGCCATACCAGCATCATTATTTTGCTGGCATGAGTTGCTTTTCTTTCTTCTCTGAAATAGCCCATCAATAAAAGAAGAAAGAATTAAGGCAGCTATTACACCAATGATTACTTTTGGTTCAAAAATATTCTGTTCAGTAACCAGTAATTGACAAGGGGACTTTAATAGTTAGAAAGAAAATACAAAATTTGCTTGTATCCCCTATAAAATAGGAATATTTTGCGACACTGGAGATGAAAGTTATGTGACGTAACAGCTTTCTGTGGGGGGAGGGGATGGAGTGACATTTTGCCCGCTGCCCCTCGGCAAATCACGGTCCACCCCGAAAAACTCCAAGCACGTTGTTCTGAAGCGTCATTCCAGGATTGCTCGAAGTGCGGTTAGTTTTGGAGCAAGTTTTGAGCTAATAATACATTGACATCGTGCTTTTTAAAAGTTTTTACCGTTTTATTCGACATTATGGAGCCTCAAATGCTCATCAATCAAGGTTTAAGCGAGAGCGTCGCGCAGCGCGTGTCGGAAATCTTCGCTTCTGGGCTTCTTTCCCCCGAAGAACTTGACGACAGAGCGTTCGAAGCTCTGCGTGAATTCAATCAAGAAGGTGCTTTGGAAGTACTAGATCAGTTTGCAAACAGTGATTTGTCCCATGTGCAAAACAAGAGCGCTTTTCTCTGCGGTGTGATGAAAACCTACGTTACGAAATCTTCTACGGTTAGCGATCAAACCGCCACCAACGAGGCTTCGAGCCAAGCGGACGAAGGCAAGATAAAAGCTTTACTAGAAAGAACTGGTTACACGTTGGATATTACCTCAGGGCAAAGAAAATACGGCGGGCCACCGCCTGGCTGGGAAGGACCTGTACCGGGGACAGGAGGCAGTGAAGTAAGAAATCTTTTATTTATTATTTTTGTTGAAGCTCTTTTTTTAATAGCATGATTTAAAAATATGAATCAATAGGCGTGTTTTCTGGAATTCAGTGCCCTACCTAGGATGATCCTACAAGTAGCACTAGGATCATCCGAGCGCGACATGTTTTCTGCTTTAAGTTTACATGCGAAGGGTTGCAGGCTAGGATGATCCTATTACTACGGTCATCCTATCTGAGAGGTGGGATGATCCTAGTGCTAGAATCATCCTTCTCTGCATTTTTGCACTGTAAAACCAAATGCGCTAGGATCATCCTTCTCCTGTAAAACCAAATGAACCTTCTAAGATCATCCTAGCACTACAGTACCGCTCAGACACAAACCATGCGCACGTTCAACGCGTGTGCGCAATCCTTGCTTTGTTTAGTATTGTTGTGTAAAAGAAAATAGAGCTGATTCAAATGGCAAAATACTGTGTCTCCAAAAGCGATTTTGTTATCAAAGTTTCTCCAGTATGATGCATCGAGTAATTAAGTAATGATCCGCATAAGAAGGAAAGTGCTAGCGGAAACGCACAATGGAATGTCAACTTTTTTCATTGTTATAACTAGTGATCTCATTGGCCTAGACTCAAAGACCGCTAAAAAGTTAGGTTTCAAGGTGCATTTTGTTTGATTTTTAAAAAGTTTCATGTAATTTAAGACCCAATCGCAAAACATGCAAATTTTTAAAGAAATTGTATTTGGGGAACTTCATCAAAAAAGCAAAATTATTAGCTACTGTCTTCTGCTATTGTCTTCTGCAATTTATCTGACGCAAATTGATATGCTTTATTTTTATACTGAAGTATTATTATAAACCATTAGCTCCTCCCCTATTCTTGAAAACAAAGACATTTGCAGATGCACGTGCGTCATTTCTCTGACGCATTAAACGCGAACATTTTGGGTCGCTTATCTCTGAGCAATACTGTAGGATCAACCTCTTTCCTCTTTCCATGTAAATAGGGCCTGATTTCTCCGTAAAGGCCAAGAAAGCTACATGTATGTGTATATTATGCCTAGTATCGTGACACAAACCTCTCAAAAGACAGCAATAAGATCATGTATATTTTATTTGGAAGACTGGCCAATAACTACCTTTTTTTTTGGTGTATAAGTCGACCCCACTTTTTTAGCCTAAAAATTAGGATTTTCTTGATTTGGCATCAAGTATGAGGAGAAAATATCCTTACAATTTTCTCGTAAAACAAGTCTTGTCTCTCTTGCAGAGCATCTTCGAGACCCAAAGTCAAAGTAAACTGAATGAACCACATTGATCGACTAACACGCGAACGAATGCACTTCGTTAATAAGTTGACAAATACGAATCCAAATTCTCAAGACTGTACCTGCTCTAAAATTTCTTTTGTTATGTTTGTGGGTCATTTTGAGGCTTTTTACAATGAAGAAATGCCGTAAAATGAACGCATGAAGCCATAGAACGAGTCTGTGAACAGGCCGCCATCTTGGATGCTTAGTAACCCAGCTAAGCTTGGACAACACCAGAAACCAGTAGCCAGAAGCACGTGCTCATTTAAGTGTGCAGTTACCAAGTTTCTAGCGTCTTGTCGATCGATGTGCGATTTGTTTTCTTCAGAAGTAGTAGTAGTCATGGATTTCAAGCACAAAATAACCTCAAACTTGCATGCATTGAGCGGGAAAATCGAACATTTCTAATGACAAATCCCTAATGTGAAGAATTCACACTCGTAAAGGTAAGAACGTGTATTTTGCTCGGAAAGTGAAACCAAGATCGATGGTTGCTCCCCAACTGCAATAAATGTCACTTCCATGTTAATCTCAGGGTGTCATTGTTATGCTAATTTCCTTATGAACCGACAGCTCTTGAGTTTTGGCCGGTGTATAAGACGAGGTCAATTTTTGGGGCAAATTTTCGTGGTTTCAGGGGTCGACTTATACACCGGAAAATACGGTATATGGAGCCACCTTAAATCGTCAAACTTGCACTTTTACATTACTACCTTTTTTTTGCTGTGTGACTGTTTGAATTGGTTTGCAATAGACTTCCTTTAATCATACCTCATTTTGGAGGAGAGCTTGGAACTCTGAAGGAGAAAATTTGAGGGAAACTCAGTGCCTTCCATTTACTATCTTAATTTATTTTTGTAAATTATTCTTTTCACCCACAGAAAGGATGTTGTCAGGTGTTTGTTGGAAAGATTCCACGTGACTGTTTTGAAGATGAGGTCATTCCACTCCTGGAAGAATGTGGGAAGGTGTACGACTTTCGTTTGATGATGGATCCTGCATCTGGATTAAACAGAGGGTTTGGTTTTTGTACATTTACGACCAAAGCTGGAGCACAGAGCGCAGTTAGGAAACTTGATAACAAAGAAATCCGGCCAGGAAGGAAGCTGGGTGTTTGTATCTCCGTAGCAAACAATCGTCTCTTTGTTGGTTCCATTCCAAAGAGTAAATCCAAACAAGAAATATTTGAGGAATTTTCAAAAGTAACTTCAGATCTGACAGATGTGATTGTCTACCTGTCGTCAGAGAACAAAGGCAAAAACAGGGGGTTTGCCTTCTTGGAATACGAAAGCCATAAAGCAGCAGCATTAGCAAAGCGCCGTCTCCAGAGTGGAAAAGTGTACGTCTGGGGTATGACTATTGCTAAAGTTGAGTGGGCTGATCCTCAGGAAGAACCGAATGAAGAGGTTATGGCCAAGGTTGGTATGGGATGATCCTTTGTTTAGGTCAATTCCACATAAGCATTAGAGGGACATGGTTCTGCTGAAGTAACAAAATTTTTTGCTTACTTAATTTTCATTTTATATCATAACCTGCCACCAAATATACAACTAAATTGAATAAAGAGATTCTATAGAGCAAAACGGAAGCAGTAGTTAGGAGATAAAGTGCAGGATTGCAAGGATGGAAGTGGATTACAGTTAACCCATTCGCTCCTACACTGGCCAAAACCGGCCATACAATACTCCACTGCTTTAAAAAATTGCAACTTTCTCAATCGCGCGAACATTGCCCTAACTAGCAGTTCTGAGCATTGGCTAGAAAGTCCCTCAAATTGACATACCCAATAAACACAAAAAAGTCAGCGATTTTTGCAGAATATCAGCGTTTGAATTTGGACAATAACAAAAATGACCGTTTTTAACGTCATAGAAAAACAACAAAAATCACGTTTTTGCCTTTAGTTTTTTTTATTCAAATCATCATGGCAAACCCAAAAGTCAACATTCACAGCAAAATTCAGTCCTAGTCCTAGCTTAGCAGTAATTTTTTTTGCTCTTATTCGTTGCTCGG
The DNA here is from genome assembly GCA_024195265.1 of Dendrophyllia cribrosa. Taxonomy (NCBI): domain Eukaryota; kingdom Metazoa; phylum Cnidaria; class Anthozoa; order Scleractinia; family Dendrophylliidae; genus Dendrophyllia; species Dendrophyllia cribrosa. The sequence goes on from JAJLRJ010000004.1 coordinate 51,816,015, forward strand.
GCCGAGCTTTAGCCTCTCGTTCTAATGCATACTGACCTTGACTCGATTTTCAATATCACCACCGCACTGCATGCTGGGAAAAAGCCAAAAATTTTGACAGCGCTCGATTCTTTCCGCACACATTTCATATTTATACTAAGTCCACAGCCACTCCGACCCACCGCCGAAATTTCGCGCTTGTTGTATTCTCCTGTGGTCGCAACTTCCAAAATATGCCGCGGTAGGTCGAGAAATTCATCCAGAGTCGAGTCCCAAAGCCACTTCGTTTCCAGGCGGCCATTTTTCCAGTTCAACGAGCAACGAGCCAAATTCGTAAACGAAGTACAACACCTAACTCGCTTCATTGAGAAGTGGACTCTGAACTACCTCCAAGCTTAATGATGCTCATCAGGCAGCTACTAAAGATGAAAAATGGCTGTGAACTTACCAAAAATCGTAGATAATTCATATTGGACCCTTTATTGCAAATCAACCAAGCAAAATGAGATCGTCACAATGACGTTTCCAGTAAACTC